>CAMRHE010001342.1:0-17500 GCA_947044405.1 Leptodactylus fallax
TCTTTTCTACAGGTTATAGAGCAGATTGTACATAGTGTCCTATCTACAGGTTATAGAGCAGATTGTACATAGTGTCCTATCTACAGGTTATAGAGCAGATTGTACACAGTGTCCTATCTACAGGTTATAGAGCAGATTGTACATAGTGTCCTATCTACAGGTTATAGAGCGGATTGTACATAGTGTCCTATCTACAGGTTATAGAGCAGATTGTACATAGTGTCCTATCTGCAGGATATAGAGCAGATTGTACATTGTGTCCTATCTACAGGTTATAGAGCAGATTGTACATAGTGTCCTATCTACAGGTTATAGAGCGGATTGTACATAGTGTCCTATCTACAGGTTATAGAGCAGATTGTACATAGTGTCCTATCTACAGGTTATAGAGCGGATTGTACATAGTGT
Source organism: Leptodactylus fallax (assembly GCA_947044405.1). Lineage (NCBI taxonomy): Eukaryota > Metazoa > Chordata > Amphibia > Anura > Leptodactylidae > Leptodactylus > Leptodactylus fallax. The sequence continues at coordinate 409 of CAMRHE010001342.1, forward strand.
CCTATCTACAGGTTATAGAGCAGATTGTACATAGTGTCCTATCTACAGGTTATAGAGCAGATTGTACATAGTGTCCTATCTACAGGTTACAGAGCAGATTGTACATAGTGTCCTATCTACAGGTTATAGAGCAGATTGTACATAGTGTCCTATCTACAGGTTATAGAGCGGATTGTACATAGTGTCCTATCTACAGGTTATAGAGCAGATTGTACATAGTGTCCTATCTACAGGTTATAGAGCAGATTGTACATAGTGTCCTATCTACAGGTTATAGAGCAGATTGTACATAGTGTCCTATCTACAGGTTATAGAGCAGATTGTACATAGTGTCCTATCTACAGGTTATAGAGCAGATTGTACATAGTGTCCTATCTACAGGTTATAGAGCGGATTGTACATAGTGTCTTTTCTACAGGTTATAGAGCAGATTGTACATAGTGTCCTATCTACAGGTTATAGAGCAGATTGTACATAGTGTCCTATCTACAGGTTATAGAGCAGATTGTACACAGTGTCCTATCTACAGGTTATAGAGCAGATTGTACATAGTGTCCTATCTACAGGTTATAGAGCGGATTGTACATAGTGTCCTATCTACAGGTTATAGAGCAGATTGTACATAGTGTCCTATCTGCAGGATATAGAGCAGGTTGTACATTGTGTCCTATCTACAGGTTATAGAGCAGATTGTACATAGTGTCCTATCTACAGGTTATAGAGCGGTTTGTACATAGTGTCCTATCTACAGGTTATAGAGCGGATTGTACATAGTGTCCTATCTACAGGTTATAGAGCGGATTGTACATAGTGTCCTATCTACAGGTTATAGAGCAGATTGTACATAGTGTCCTATCTACAGGTTACAGAGCAGATTGTACATAGTGTCCTATCTACAGGTTATAGAGCAGATTGTACATAGTGTCCTATCTACAGGTTATAGAGCGGATTGTACATAGTGTCCTATCTACAGGTTATAGAGCAGATTGTACATAGTGTCCTATCTACAGGTTATAGAGCGGATTGTACATAGTGTCCTATCTACAGGTTATAGAGCAGATTGTACATAGTGTCCTATCTACAGGTTATAGAGCAGATTGTACATAGTGTCCTATCTACAGGTTATAGAGCAGATTGTACATAGTGTCCTATCTACAGGTTATAGAGCAGATTGTACATAGTGTCTTATCTACAGGTTATAGAGCAGATTGTACATAGTGTCCTATCTACAGGTTATAGAGCAGATTGTACATAGTGTCCTATCTACAGGTTATAGAGCAGATTGTACATTGTGTCCTATCTACAGGTTAGAGAGCAGATTGTACATAGTGTCCTATCTACAGGTTATAGAGCGGATTGTACATAGTGTCCTATCTACAGGTTATAGAGCAGATTGTACATAGTGTCCTATCTACAGGTTATAGAGCGGATTGTACATAGTGTCCTATCTACAGGTTATATAGCAGATTGTACATAGTGTCCTATCTACAGGTTATAGAGCGGATTGTACATAGTGTCCTATCTACAGGTTATAGAGCAGACTGTACATAGTGTCCTATCTACAGGTTATAGAGCAGGAGGAGCAGATTGTACATAGTGTCCTATCTACAGGTTATAGAGCAGATTGTACATAGTGTCCTATCTACAGGTTATAGAGCAGATTGTACATAGTGTCCTATCTACAGGTTATAGAGCAGATTGTACATAGTGTCCTATCTACAGGTTATAGAGCAGATTGTACATAGCGTCCTATCTACAGGTTATAGAGCGGATTGTACATAGTGTCCTATCTACAGGTTATAGAGCAGATTGTACATAGTGTCCTATCTACAGGTTATAGAGCAGATTGTACATAGTGTCCTATCTACAGGTTATAGAGCAGGAGGATCAGATTGTACATAGTGTCCTATCTACAGGTTATAGAGCGGATTGTACATAGTGTCCTATCTACAGGTTATAGAGCAGATTGTACATAGTGTCCTATCTACAGGTTATAGAGCAGATTGTACATAGTGTCCTATCTACAGGTTATAGAGCAGGAGGATCAGATTGTACATAGTGTCCTATCTACAGGTTATAGAGCGGATTGTACATAATGTCCTATCTACAGGTTATAGAGCGGATTGTACACAGTGTCCTATCTACAGGTTATAGAGCGGATTGTACATAGTGTCCTATCTACAGGTTATAGAGCAGGAGGAGCAGATTGTACATAGTGTCCTATCTACAGGTTATAGAGCAGATTGTACATAGTGTCCTATCTACAGGTTATAGAGCAGATTGTACACAGTGTCTTATCTACAGGTTATAGAGCGGATTGTACATAGTGTCCTATGTACAGGTTATAGAGCAGATTGTACATAGTGTCCTATCTACAGGTTATAGAGCAGATTCTACATAGTGTCCTATCTACAGGTTATAGAGCAGATTGTACATAGTGTCCTATCTACAGGTTATAGAGCAGATTGTACATAGTGTCCTATCTACAGGTTATAGAGCAGATTGTACATAGTGTCCTATCTACAGGTTATAGAGCAGATTGTACATAGTGTCCTATCTACAGGTTATAGAGCGGATTGTACACAGTGTCCTATCTACAGGTTATAGAGCAGATTGTACATAGTGTCCTATCTACAGGTTATAGAGCAGGAGGATCAGATTGTACATAGTGTCCTATCTACAGGTTATAGAGCGGATTGTACATAGTGTCCTATCTACAGGTTATAGAGCAGATTGTACATAGTGTCCTATCTACAGGTTATAGAGCAGATTGTACATAGTGTCCTATCTACAGGTTATAGAGCAGGAGGATCAGATTGTACATAGTGTCCTATCTACAGGTTATAGAGCGGATTGTACATAATGTCCTATCTACAGGTTATAGAGCGGATTGTACACAGTGTCCTATCTACAGGTTATAGAGCGGATTGTACATAGTGTCCTATCTACAGGTTATAGAGCAGGAGGAGCAGATTGTACATAGTGTCCTATCTACAGGTTATAGAGCAGATTGTACATAGTGTCCTATCTACAGGTTATAGAGCAGATTGTACACAGTGTCTTATCTACAGGTTATAGAGCGGATTGTACATAGTGTCCTATGTACAGGTTATAGAGCAGATTGTACATAGTGTCCTATCTACAGGTTATAGAGCAGATTGTACATAGTGTCCTATCTACAGGTTATAGAGCAGATTGTACATAGTGTCCTATCTACAGGTTATAGAGCAGATTGTACATAGTGTCCTATCTACAGGTTATAGAGCAGATTGTACATAGTGTCCTATCTACAGGTTATAGAGCAGATTGTACATAGTGTCCTATCTACAGGTTATAGAGCGGATTGTACACAGTGTCCTATCTACAGGTTATAGAGCAGATTGTACATAGTGTCCTATCTACAGGTTATAGAGCAGGAGGAGCAGATTGTACATAGTGTCCTATCTACAGGTTAGAGAGCAGATTGTACACAGTGTCCTATCTACAGGTTATAGAGCAGATTGTACATAGTGTCCTATCTACAGGTTATAGAGCAGGAGGAGTAGATTGTACATAGTGTCCTATCTACAGGTTATAGAGCAGATTGTACATAGTGTCCTATCTACAGGTTATAGAGCAGGAGGATCAGATTGTACATAGTGTCCTATCTACAGGTTATAGAGCGGATTGTACATAGTGTCCTATCTACAGGTTATAGAGCAGATTGTACATAGTGTCCTATCTACAGGTTATAGAGCAGATTGTACATAGTGTCCTATCTACAGGTTATAGAGCAGGAGGATCAGATTGTACATAGTGTCCTATCTACAGGTTATAGAGCGGATTGTACATAATGTCCTATCTACAGGTTATAGAGCGGATTGTACACAGTGTCCTATCTACAGGTTATAGAGCGGATTGTACATAGTGTCCTATCTACAGGTTATAGAGCAGGAGGAGCAGATTGTACATAGTGTCCTATCTACAGGTTATAGAGCAGATTGTACATAGTGTCCTATCTACAGGTTATAGAGCAGATTGTACACAGTGTCTTATCTACAGGTTATAGAGCGGATTGTACATAGTGTCCTATGTACAGGTTATAGAGCAGATTGTACATAGTGTCCTATCTACAGGTTATAGAGCAGATTGTACATAGTGTCCTATCTACAGGTTATAGAGCAGATTGTACATAGTGTCCTATCTACAGGTTATAGAGCAGATTGTACATAGTGTCCTATCTACAGGTTATAGAGCAGATTGTACATAGTGTCCTATCTACAGGTTATAGAGCAGATTGTACATAGTGTCCTATCTACAGGTTATAGAGCGGATTGTACACAGTGTCCTATCTACAGGTTATAGAGCAGATTGTACATAGTGTCCTATCTACAGGTTATAGAGCAGGAGGAGCAGATTGTACATAGTGTCCTATCTACAGGTTAGAGAGCAGATTGTACACAGTGTCCTATCTACAGGTTATAGAGCAGATTGTACATAGTGTCCTATCTACAGGTTATAGAGCAGGAGGAGTAGATTGTACATAGTGTCCTATCTACAGGTTATAGAGCAGATTGTACATAGTGTCCTATCTACAGGTTATAGAGCAGATTGTACATAGTGTCCTATCTACAGGTTATAGAGCAGATTGTACATAGTGTCCTATCTACAGGTTATAGAGCAGATTGTACATAGTGTCCTATCTACAGGTTATAGAGCGGATTGTACACAGTGTCCTATCTACAGGTTATAGAGCGGATTGTACATAGTGTCCTATCTACAGGTTATAGAGCAGGAGGAGCAGATTGTACATAGTGTCCTATCTACAGGTTATAGAGCGGATTGTACATAGTGTCTTATCTACAGGTTATAGAGCGGATTGTACATAGTGTCCTATGTACAGGTTATAGAGCAGATTGTACATAGTGTCCTATCTACAGGTTATAGAGCAGATTGTACATAGTGTCCTATCTACAGGTTATAGAGCAGATTGTACATAGCGTCCTATCTACAGGTTATACAGCGGATTGTACATAGCGTCCTATCTACAGGTTATAGAGCAGATTGTACACAGTGTCCTATCTACAGGTTATAGAGCAGATTGTACATAGTGTCCTATCTACAGGTTATAGAGCAGATTGTACATAGTGTCCTATCTACAGGTTATAGAGCAGATTGTACATAGTGTCCTATCTACAGGTTATAGAGCAGATTGTACATAGTGTCCTATCTACAGGTTATAGAGCAGATTGTACATAGTGTCCTATCTACAGGTTATAGAGCAGATTGTACATAGTGTCCTATCTACAGGTTATAGAGCAGATTGTACATAGTGTCCTATCTACAGGTTATAGAGCAGATTGTACATAGTGTCCTATCTACAGGTTATAGAGCAGATTGTACATAGTGTCTTATCTACAGATTATAGAGCGGATTGTACATAGCGTCCTATCTACAGGTTATAGAGCGGATTGTACATAGCGTCCTATCTACAGGTTATAGAGCAGATTGTACATAGCGTCCTATCTACAGGTTATAGAGCAGATTGTACATAGCGTCCTATCTACAGGTTATAGAGCAGATTGTACATAGTGTCCTATCTACAGGTTATAGAGCAGATTGTACATAGTGTCCTATCTACAGGTTATAGAGCGGATTGTACATAGTGTCCTATCTACAGGTTATAGAGCAGATTGTACATAGTGTCCTATCTACAGGTTATAGAGCAGATTGTACATAGTGTCCTATCTACAGGTTATAGAGCGGATTGTACATAGTGTCCTATCTACAGGTTATAGAGCGGATTGTACATAGTGTCCTATCTACAGGTTATAGAGCGGATTGTACATAGTGTCCTATCTACAGGTTATAGAGCAGATTGTACATAGTGTCCTAGCTACAGGTTATAGAGCAGATTGTACATACTGTCCTATCTGCAGGTTATAGAGCAGATTGTACACAGTGTCCCATCTACAGGTTATAGAGCAGATTGTACATAGTGTCCCATCTACAGGTTATAGAGCAGATTGTACATAGTGTCCTATCTACAGGTTATAGAGCAGATTGTACATAGTGTCCTATCTACAGGTTATAGAGCAGATTGTACATAGTGTCCTATCTACAGGTTATAGAGCGGATTGTACATAGTGTCCTATCTACAGGTTATAGAGCGGATTGTACATAGTGTCCTATCTACAGGTTATAGAGCAGATTGTACATAGTGTCCTATCTACAGGTTATAGAGCAGATTGTACATAGTGTCCTAGCTACAGGTTATAGAGCAGATTGTACATAGTGTCCTATCTACAGGTTATAGAGCAGATTGTACATAGTATCCTATCTACAGGTTATAGAGCAGGAGGAGCAGATTGTACATAGTGCCCTATCTACAGGTTATAGAGCAGATTGTACATAGTGTCCTATCTACAGGTTATAGAGCAGATTGTACATAGCGTCCTATCTACAGGTTATAGAGCGGATTGTACATAGTGTCCTATCTACAGGTTATAGAGCAGATTGTACATAGTGTCCTATCTACAGGTTATAGAGCAGATTGTACATAGTGTCCTATCTACAGGTTATAGAGCAGATTGTACATAGTGTCCTATCTACAGGTTATAGAGCGGATTGTACATAGTGTCCTATCTACAGGTTATAGAGCAGATTGTACATAGTGTCCTATCTACAGGTTATAGAGCAGATTGTACATAGTGTCCTATCTACAGGTTATAGAGCAGATTGTACATTGTGTCCTATCTACAGGTTATAGAGCAGATTGTACATAGTGTCCTATCTACAGGTTATAGAGCAGATTGTACATAGTGTCCTATCTACAGGTTATAGAGCAGATTGTACACAGTGTCCTATCTGCAGGATATAGAGCGGATTGTACATAGTGTCCTATCTACAGGTTATAGAGCAGATTGTACATAGTGTCCTATCTACAGGTTATAGAGCAGATTGTACATTGTGTCCTATCTACAGGTTATAGAGCAGATTGTACATAGTGTCCTATCTACAGGTTATAGAGCAGATTGTACATAGTGTCCTATCTACAGGTTATAGAGCAGATTGTACATAGTGTCCTATCTACAGGTTATAGAGCGGATTGTACATAGTGTCCTATCTACAGGTTATAGAGCAGATTGTACATAGTGTCCTATCTACAGGTTATAGAGCAGATTGTACATTGTGTCCTATCTACAGGTTATAGAGCAGATTGTACATAGTGTCCTATCTACAGGTTATAGAGCAGATTGTACATAGTGTCCTATCTACAGGTTATAGAGCAGATTGTACATAGTGTCCTATCTACAGTGTTATAGAGCAGATTGTACATAGTGTCCTATCTACAGGTTATAGAGCAGATTGTACATAGTGTCCTATCTACAGGATATAGAGCAGATTGTACATTGTGTCCTATCTACAGGTTATAGAGGAGATTGTACATAGTGTCCTATCTACAGGTTATAGAGCAGATTGTACATAGTGTCCTATCTACAGGTTATAGAGCAGATTGTACATAGTGTCCTATCTACAGGTTATAGAGCAGATTGTACATAGTGTCCTATCTACAGGTTATAGAGCAGATTGTACATAGTGTCCTATCTACAGGATATAGAGCAGATTGTACATTGTGTCCTATCTACAGGTTATAGAGCAGATTGTACATAGTGTCCTATCTACAGGTTATAGAGCGGATTGTACATAGTGTCCTATCTACAGGTTATAGAGCAGATTGTACATAGTGTCCTATCTACAGGTTATAGAGCAGATTGTACATAGTGTCCTATCTACAGGTTATAGAGCCGGAGGGGCAGATTGTACACAGTGTCCTATCTACAGGTTATAGAGCAGATTGTACATAGTGTCCTATCTACAGGTTATAGAGCAGGAGGAGCAGATTGTACATAGTCTCCTATCTACAGGTTATAGAGCAGATTGTACATAGTGTCCTATCTACAGGTTATAGAGCGGATTGTACACAGTGTCCTATCTACAGGTTATAGAGCGGATTGTACATAGTGTCCTATCTACAGGTTATAGAGCAGGAGGAGCAGATTGTACATAGTGTCCTATCTACAGGTTATAGAGAGGATTGTACATAGTGTCCTATCTACAGGTTATAGAGCGGATTGTACATAGTGTCCTATCTACAGGTTATAGAGCAGATTGTACATAGTGTCTTATCTACAGGTTATAGAGCAGATTGTACATAGTGTCCTATCTACAGGTTATAGAGCGGATTGTACATAGTGTCCTATCTACAGGTTATAGAGCGGATTGTACATAGTGTTCTATCTACAGGTTATAGAGCAGATTGTACATAGTGTCCTATCTACAGGTTATAGAGCGGATTGTACATAGTGTCCTATCTACAGGTTATAGAGCGGATTGTACATAGTGTCCTATCTACAGGTTATAGAGCAGGAGGAGCAGATTGTACATAGCGTCCTATCTACAGGTTATAGAGCAGATTGTACATAGTGTCCTATCTACAGGATATAGAGCGGATTGTACATAGTGTCCTATCTACAGGTTATAGAGCGGATTGTACATAGTGTCCTATCTACAGGTTATAGAGCGGATTGTACATAGTGTCCTATCTACAGGTTATAGAGCAGGAGGAGCAGATTGTACATAGTGTCCTATCTACAGGATATAGAGCGGATTGTACATAGTGTCCTATCTACAGGTTATAGAGCGGATTGTACATAGTGTCCTATCTACAGGTTATAGAGCGGATTGTACATAGTGTTCTATCTACAGGTTATAGAGCAGATTGTACATAGTGTCCTATCTACAGGTTATAGAGCGGATTGTACATAGTGTCCTATCTACAGGTTATAGAGCGGATTGTACATAGTGTCCTATCTACAGGTTATAGAGCAGGAGGAGCAGATTGTACATAGTGTCCTATCTACAGGTTATAGAGCGGATTGTACATAGTGTCCTATCTACAGGTTATAGAGCAGATTGTACATAGTGTCCTATCTACAGGTTATAGAGCGGATTGTACATAGTGTCCTATCTACAGGTTATAGAGCAGATTGTACATAGTGTCTTATCTACAGGTTATAGAGCAGATTGTACATAGTGTCCTATCTACAGGTTATAGAGCGGATTGTACATAGTGTCCTATCTACAGGTTATAGAGCGGATTGTACATAGTGTCCTATCTACAGGTTATAGAGCGGATTGTACATAGTGTCCTATCTACAGGTTATAGAGCAGATTGTACATAGTGTCCTATCTACAGGTTATAGAGCAGATTGTACATAGTGTCCTATCTACAGGTTATAGAGCAGATTGTACATAGTGTCCTATCTACAGGTTATAGAGCAGATTGTACATAGTGTCCTATCTACAGGTTATAGAGCAGATTGCACATAGTGTCCTATCTACAGGTTATAGAGCAGACTGTACATAGTGTCCTATCTACAGGTTATAGAGCAGATTGTACATAGCGTCCTATCTACAGGTTATAGAGCGGATTGTACATAGTGTCCTATCTACAGGTTATAGAGCAGATTGTACATAGTGTCCTATCTACAGGTTATAGAGCAGATTGTACATAGTGTCCTATCTACAGGTTATAGAGCAGATTGTACATAGTGTCCTATCTGCAGGTTATAGAGCGGATTGTACCCAGTGTCCTATCTACAGGTTATAGAGCGGATTGTACATAGTGTCCTATCTACAGGTTATAGAGCAGATTGTACATAGTGTCCTATCTACAGGTTATAGAGCAGATTGTACACAGTGTCCTATCTACAGGTTATAGAGCGGATTGTACATAGTGTCCTATCTACAGGTTATAGAGCAGATTGTACATAGTGTCCTATCTACAGGTTATAGAGCAGATTGTACACAGTGTCCTATCTACAGGTTATAGAGCGGATTGTACATAGTGTCCTATCTACAGGTTATAGAGCAGATTGTACATAGTGTCCTATCTACAGGTTATAGAGCAGATTGTACATAGTGTCCTATCTATAGGTTATAGAGCGGATTGTACATAGTGTCCTATCTACAGGTTATAGAGCAGATTGTATATAGTGTCCTAGCTACAGGTTATAGAGCAGATTGTACATAGTGTCCTATCTACAGATTATAGAGCAGATTGTACATAGTGTCCTATCTACAGGTTATAGAGCAGATTGTACATAGTGTCCTATCTACAGGTTATAGAGCAGATTGTACATAGTGTCCTATCTACAGGTTATAGAGCGGATTGTACACAGTGTCCTATCTACAGGTTATAGAGCAGATTGTACATAGTGTCCTATCTACAGATTATAGAGCAGATTGTACATAGTGTCCTATCTACAGGTTATAGAGCGGATTGTACATAGTGTCCTATCTACAGGTTATAGAGCGGATTGTACATAGTGTCCTATCTACAGGTTATAGAGCAGATTGTACATAGTGTCCTATCTACAGGTTATAGAGCAGATTGTACATAGTGTCCTATCTACAGGTTATAGAGCCGGAGTGTCCAGTGGATGTGATGCTGTCATTGAGGAGATCCGCCCACTGGACTCCTAATCCAGACTTTACATTTGTTCACACTTATATCATGTCTATAATATAATTGGGCTGTTGGATCCCTTTAATTTAAAGGGGTCATTGAGGACAGAAAGTAAACCTGAGATTTGTTGCTTCTTCTGTCAGGGTTGGAGTTCATAAGTCACAACCAGAAGTGAATCCTGGAATTGTTTCTGCCTCTCGAGGTTTTTCTTCCAGTTTCTGTCTGATATTGGCCTTATAGTGATCCCATAACATCTGACACACTGTGCCGCTCCTCCTGCTCTACAAGCGGCAGCCTGCACATAGCACAGTGCGTGTTACCTTCTCCATGCTGCAGTATAACCCCCATCATCCTGGGTAATGTCTTCAATTTCTCATACAGTGTTTATCCCTTTAAAACCCTAAATTATTTCCTATTTCTGGTTTTAGAAAAGCTGAGTGAGAGTCGATATGGCTGCTATTCAAGACCCTGCAGAGATGGTCACTCAGCTTTACCGAACCCCAGAATGCCACCTCTGCCCATAGGCTGGTAAAGGCCCTAGAAAGCTCATCTGGAGTATCAGCCATGTTATTTGCCACCCAACTTTTCCATATTCCGATGTGCTGATGTGACACCCCCGTCCTGTTCCCCGGGTGTCGCACGTCCCTGTCCTGGTTCTGCCTGATTAAATTCATCTCTGATTGGAGAAAATTCCAGGAATTCCAAAGCAATTATTGCCAGGAATGTTAACCTGGGGAAAGTGGGGCTTAGTTATACAGTGACTGTCCGGCAATCATTAGCCGCCGCCGCCCGATATACCGCCGCGATGGTCAGGAATGAGCGAGCTGGAACTAATAACAAGGGGGATTACTCACATCTGTGTCTGGGAAAGCTGGGTGACAGCCAATATGGTTCCAGCACCTGCTTATATAATGTTATCCAGCTTTCCAGAGCCCCTGAATAGTAAATAAATACAGTGTGCTCCCATCCTGCCATAATTCAGCAGATGTGCCATTCAGGAATCTGGAAAAGCTGGGAGATTAGAGAGCGCCTTAAAGGGCCAGTTACCCAGACAAATCATGTGACCTCAGAGGACATGTGCGGTAATAAGAAAACATTTGTGGTGGAGGAACCCGAGCAGGAAAGTGAAGACGTGACCCGTATAAGAAATGTATCCGATCCAGAGAGTCTGCAGCATAATGTATCTAAGACCCGTGTAAGAAATGTATCCGATCCAGAGAGTCTGCAGCATAATGTATCTAAGACCCGTATAAGAAATGTATCCGATCCAGAGAGTCTGCAGCATAGTGTATCTAAGACCCGTGTAAGAAATGTATCCGATCCAGAGAGTGTGCAGCATAATGTATCTAAGACCCGTATAAGAAATGTATCCGATCCAGAGAGTCTGCAGCATAATGTATCTAAGACCCATATAAGAAATGTATCCGATCCAGAGAGTCTGCTGCATAGTGTATCTAAGACCCGTGTAATTAATGTATCCGATCCAGAGAGTCTGCAGCATAGTGTATCTAAGACCCGTATAAGAAATGTATCCGATCCAGAGAGTCTGCTGCATAGTGTATCTAAGACCCGTGTAATTAATGTATCCGATCCAGAGAGTCTGCAGCATAATGTATCTAAGACCCGTATAAGAAATGTATCCGATCCAGAGAGTCTGCTGCATAGTGTATCTAAGACCCATATAAGAAATGTATCCGATCCAGAGAGTCTGCAGCATAATGTATCTAAGACCCGTGTAAGAAATGTATCCGATCCAGAGAGTCTGCAGCATAATGTATCTAAGACCCGTGTAAGAAATGTATCCGATCCAGAGAGTCTGCAGCATAATGTATCTAAGACCCGTGTAAGAAATGTATCCGATCCAGAGAGTGTGCAGCATAATGTATCTAAGACCCGTGTAAGAAATGTATCCGATCCAGAGAGTCTGCAGCATAATGTATCTAAGACCTGTGTGATACTGTCTACTGAGCTCTGTATCTAATCATATCCTGTGTGATACTGTCTGCTGAGCTGTGTATCTAATCCTATCCTGTGTGATACTGTCTGCTGAGCTGTGTATCTAATCCTATCCTGTGTGATACTGTCTGCAGAGCTGTGTATCTAATCCTATCCTGTGTGATACTGTCTGCTGAGCTGTGTATCTAATCCTATCCTGTGTGATACTGTCTGCTGAGCTGTGTATCTAATCCTATCCTGTGTGATACTGTCTGCTGAGCTGTGTATCTAATCCTATCGTGTGTGATACTGTGCTGAGCTGTGTATCTAATCATATGCGTGATACTCTGCAGAGCTGTGTATCTAATCCTATCCTGTGTGATACTGTCTGCAGAGCTGTGTATCTAATCCTGCCCTGTGTGATACAGTCACTGTGATACGTATGGATACATTGGGTACAGATAGTAGTGCAGCGGTGACGTCAGTCCTGTCCGGTGCTGGAGATCAGCGGCGCCCATCTTGTATATTTTCGCTCACGTTTTCTTTGATCTGTTCCTGGTAAAGCTGGGTGGCAAGCACTTTGACTGCTGATCCTGTAGGAGCTGTCACCCAGCTTTCCCAGACACCTGACTGATATGTGTTGTGAGTGGTGAGGTGGTGATACCGGCAGTGTCTGTTATACTGGGCCACCATTATGTGGGGCCGGGCCCTGTGTCTCTGGGGGTCACTATAGGATGATTATGTTGTGGGCTCAGGTAGGGCCCGGGGCCCCTGAGCTCTGTATCGGGTTCTCTGGCTGGCGGTCTGTAGGGTGCGCTGCGTACAGCACGTCAGCCGCCATTACTGGACTGTACCATGTATCCTACAGGAGCAGAGGGCGCCCCCTATAGATCCTAAATCTGTCCCGCCCTGCCATATGTATAATTGTATAACTTGCAACCCCTGAGGGCAGATAATGGGGGTTGTAGTCCATCTGTCAGGGTGGCCAGGAGGGGATATCCACCCCATTGTAGCAGCCGCTGAGGATTGGGCCGGTGCCGTGGTCCGGGCCGCTATGGCCGACACTTCCTTGAAATCCCATACTGTAAACAAACAGGATCCGTGGGCCGGCGCTGAGGACAATCTCATCAGGACCGCGCGGCCACTCAAGTGTTTGTTCTAGCAGAAAAGCTTTATCAGCCCCAAACACACACAGGATTTCCTCCGCCGCAGTGTCCGGCCCAGTCCTGATTTATACAGGAAGAGGGGCATAAAAAGATCCCAAAGACACATTTAAAGTAACACCGCTCAGGGTGGGACAGGACCACTCCTCAAGGCTCTCCACACAAGCATCTTCTCCTTCCAAGATGACCAAGTCCAAGGAGCCTCCAGTGTCATGGGGGCCGCGGCTGCCGCCCCCGGGCCCGCTCATCGCCCTCCTCTCCTAGCAGGTAATGTCAGCCTTATGGTGGGGAGTCCTGAGGAGCCTTTAGTGCAGAGTAGGGAACAAGGTGGCGGCATTTATTACACAATAACATTCTACGCTGCAGGTTGCTTCAAAGAAAATGTGACATTTGTACAATGTATCACAACGTGTGTGTTCTAATGTGTCAGGAGTTGTAGTGCATCATGTGTATAGCCTACGTGTATTAGTGTATTACACCTGTACTATCTAGTCTGTCCCACCCGTAATATAATGTATCGCACATACTCTATTCATATACTACAGTGTGTGCGATACATTATATTATGGGTGTGATACTGTACAGTGTAATATACTATACTATGTGTGATATATTATATACTGTACAGTGTAATATACTATACTATGTGATATATTATGTGGTGTGATACTGTACAGTGTAATATACTATACTATGTGTGATATATTATATACTGTACAGTGTAATATACTATACTATGTGTGATATATTATATACTGTACAGTGTAATATACTATACTATGTGATATATTATGTGGTGTGATACTGTACAGTGTAATATACTATACTATGTGTGATATATTATATACTGTACAGTGTAATATACTATACTATGTGTGATATATTATATACTGTACAGTGTAATATACTATACTATGTGATATATTATGTGGTGTGATACTGTACAGTGTAATATACTATATTATGTGATATATTATGGGTGTGATACTGTACAGTGTAATATACTATATTATGTGATATATTATGGGTGTGATACTGTACAGTGTAATATACTATACTATGTGTGATATATTATGGGTGTGATACTGTACAGTGTAATATACTATACTATGTGTGATATATTATGGGTGTGATACTGTACAGTGTAATATACTATACTATGTGTGATATATTATATACTGTACAGTGTAATATACTATACTATGTGTGATATATTATATACTGTACAGTGTAATATACTATACTATGTGTGATATATTATGGGTGTGATACTGTACAGTAATATACTATACTATGTGTGATATATTATGTGGTGTGATACTGTACAGTGTAATATACTATACTATGTGTGATATTCTAGGTGTGATACTGTACAGTGTAATATACTATACTATGTGTGATATTCTAGGTGTGATACTGTACATTGTAATATACTATACTATGTGTGATATATTATGGGTGTGAAACTGTACATTGTAATATACTATGTGTGATATATTATGGGTGTGATACTGTACAGTGTAATATACTATAGTACATGTGTAATGCTCTATTATAATATGGCTGTAATACACTACTCATACTATAATATCACACATACTGTAGTATATGAATAGAATATGTGTTATATATTATATTTCAGGTGGGATACGCTACTCATACACTATAGTAAGTGTGACTTATTATATTATGGGTGTGATACTGTACAGTATAATAGGTGTAATATACTATAGTATATGTGTAATGTTCTTATAATATGGCTGTAATACACTACTCATATACTACAGTATCCCACCCGTAATATAATATATCACACATACTATACTATATTACACTGTACAGTATATAATACTATGTGTGATATTATAGGTGTGATACTGTACAGTGTAATATAGTATAGTATGTGTGATATATACTGTACAGTGTAATATACTATATCACACATACTATAGTATATTACACTGTACAGTATCACACCCATAATATATCACACATAGTATAGTATATGACACTGTACAGTATATATCACACATAGTATAGTATATGACACTGTACAGTATATAATATCACACATAGTATAGTATATGACACTGTACAGTATATAATATCACACATAGTATAGTATATGACACTGTACAGTATATAATATCACACATAGTATAGTATATTACACTGTACAGTATATAATATCACACATAGTATAGTATATGACACTGTACAGTATATAATATCACACATAGTATAGTATATGACACTGTACAGTATCACACCCATAATATATCACACATAGTATAGTATATGACACTGTACAGTATATATCACACATAGTATAGTATATGACACTGTACAGTATATAATATCACACATAGTATAGTATATGACACTGTACAGTATATATCACACATAGTATAGTATATGACACTGTACAGTATATAATATCACACATAGTATAGTATATGACACTGTACAGTATATAATATCACACATAGTATAGTATATGACACTGTACAGTATATAATATCACACATAGTATAGTATATGACATTGTACAGTATATAATATCACACATAGTATAGTATATGACACTGTACAGTATATAATATCACACATAGTATAGTATATGACACTGTACAGTATATATCACACATAGTATAGTATATGACACTGTACAGTATATAATATCACACATAGTATAGTATATGACACTGTACAGTATATATCACACATAGTATAGTATATGACACTGTACAGTATATATCACACATAGTATAGTATATGACACTGTACAGTATATAATATCACACATAGTATAGTATATTACACTGTACAGTATATAATATCACACATAGTATAGTATATGACACTGTACAGTATATAATATCACACATAGTATAGTATATGACACTGTACAGTGACACTATTTTTCTCCTCATAATGTAGGATTATAGATCGCTATTAGAATATTATATACAGTTATTACAGTATGTGACACAGTTATGTGATATACAGAAGTGTCCATATATACAACATTAGCAGACAAACAGGACCCCAGATCTCCTGAGCGCCGTCTGATTGGCTGCTGTAGGTGATTGTCCGTGAGCGCCGACCCCCTGCTGATATAACGCAGATGTGGCTGTAGTCGGAGGGGGAGGGGTGCGGCTCCTCTCGTCTGCGTCGCTGCTGATCCCTCTTTATTAGGGGTAAATCTGGAATGTTTGGTTTGGTTCCCACCAGATCCCGGGAGAGTAGATCCCCCTCTTATGTGGGATTATACACGGTCTAATTGAATCCATATGTGGAGGCGCACACTCGGCTCTGCTGTGTAGGATGTGTTAGTGGGGGGTCCCGAAGTGCTCTGCGGGTATTTGGGGTTAAGTAAGCAGTGCAGCGTGTGCGGCCCCTTCTATATACTGTGCACAGATCATGTTCTATTCTGTAGAGCCGGCACCAAACATGCACAAATGGGGCGATGACAGATTCCAGA
>CAMRHE010001342.1:22500-126883 GCA_947044405.1 Leptodactylus fallax
CCATATTACTGGGGTCCTGTATTACTATATATTACCCCCCCTCCCCATATTACTGGGGGTCCTGTATTAATAGTGAGGCCGCTCCCCCTTATTTTCTCTCCCGGTGATGTCATCAGACTCTCCATCTCTCACCCAATCAGCAGTCACTCTCTGATTATCAAGTGAAAACATTGAAGCTCCACATTGTCCAGGAGGAGGAGGATGGGGGTGATTGATTTAACCCTGAGATTGCTGTGTTTTACTTGACCTACTAGCCTTGGGAATGAAAAGGTTAATTCTCTCCATCCATATTGCCCTGTAAGGTGGAGCAGCTGTTTGGGCACCGGGGCCCTTTAAGAGTCATGTTTGTAAATACCTGTATTGATACAGTGAGATTGGGGCTGATACATTGTATCGGTCTCCTGAGGAATGTGCTGCCACCTGCTGCCTGCTCACAGGTACTGCATCTCCAGCCAGTCCTGGACAGGGCTGGGGTCTCATCCTCGGCTCGCTGTATGTAGTGATGTCATTCCTGTGTGCATGGCCCGACTCATTGTGACGACCCTTCAGCGCAGGTCCTGCTGTAATAAGCAGCTGTGATTGGTAACGATGGCCGGGTCACAGGCCCATTAACCACTCGTCTGCCATCACTCTCCAACACAAGCCTTTACTCCAGAGACTGCGCGATACTGAACTTGTGATACTGTATCTGAGCCCTTCATGTGTATCTAAGCCTATGCTGTGTGATACAGTCTGTGGTGAGGATGTAGTTATGGAGGAGCAGTGACACACTAGTGTTTTGGGCAGTGCTCCCCTTTCTTCCTTATCTATAGGGTCCCCTTTTATATAACGTGTGATACTGTGTACTGCGCCTCTGTAGCTAAGCCTGTGCTGTGTGATACAGTCTGCGGTGAGGATGTAGTGTTTTGGGCCGTGCCCCCTCCTCATAGTATAACACACGTGTGTTTAGGAGACACGGGAGGGGGAATCTGCTGGAGTTTAGTGCGCGGTCTCGGAGGTAAATGTTGCATGTCTGACCGCTCTTTGTGTTTCAGGGATTTCCTCCAGAGCCGGAGCAGCCGAGCACCACAACTCTCAGCCTCTCCACTATGACCCCCAGCAGGACACGAGGGAGAATGTGGGGAGTCGTCTGCTGGTTCACGGGCTGCCTGCTAGTCCTGGACGCCACGGCTGCAGATCTCCTGTACCGCTCAGGGTAAGCCCCTCTCTCTGTATTACACTGTGGGGGGGTCTCCTCCATATGTGACCCCCGGCCGGGCCTCCATATCTGACCCCCGGCCCGTCCAGTCACTGGCAATCCAGGAGCACGATCCATCCATCTCCTGCTCTGTGGGGGAAGGGAAGTGACAACCCTTCAGTAAGAAATGAGGACGGATGATATAGCTAGGACGAGTCTAGAAGAGGTAGCGCCTGCCCCCCCCCCCCCATAATGTCAGGACCCCAATATTGGACAACCTGCACTACCTAGCTCCACCCACTATGGGTGTGGCCTGTATTCCGGATTCTTCCCTCCATCTGGGGAGAGACATGTGGTTCCTATTACATGTGATACATATAGAGCGGTCACCTCAGATACCCTGCTGGGAGGGGAAGGGTCATTAGAATGGGTTTATATCCCCTATAAATCTGTAGGGTGTAGTGCGGACCCCCCCATGGCTGATATCAGATTCACAGAGATACCACGGACTGAGGGGGTTCACATTCCGATGGGGGGGATTGTTCCTGGCGTAGAATGTAATCCAGCCTGGAGCGAGTGTCGGGGGCGATAGGGGCTGTAAAAGGGGCTTTTATAAAAGTGCGATTGGACATGAAGTTAAGGGGAACCATACGGGGCTCGTACAGAGGGGTCACGCGCAGGTCCTGGCTGATAATATGTGCGCCGCTCCACACTACGTCACGTTACTGTCTCCTGATATCAGACGCTCACAGAGAGAAGTGTCAGTAAGGAACCTGCGGGGTCCCCAGGTATCACTCATTACTTGTAGCTAACTGAAATCATTAGACCACAGCCACAAAACTCAATCCCATTGTTTGATCATTGGGCCCCCCAGTGGCGATGTAGATGAGGCGACACCTAAGAGCTGCAGTCCTATGTAAACGTTGTATGATCCCGCACTTATTATAGCGCCCCCTAGTGTCTGCCCCCGCTGTCCTGACCCTCGTCGTCTCTTCTCTCTTCCAGGAGGCGGATTTGTTCTTCCAGCGCCCATTCTGGATTAGTGTCGGTGACGCAGTCGTACGTGCAGCCGGTCTACAAGCCGCTGATCACCATGTGTGAGGGTCCGCGAGTCTGCAGCACCTACAGGTCAGCCCATACCAAGTGCGATTAAGGGTTAATCTAGACGTCTCGGCCATTCTGCGTCACATTTTCACTGCGCCATTTCTTGTGCGTTTTTCACCGGTAGAACAACCTACAAGATTTCCTACAGACAAGTATCTAAGCCGACGTCACTGCCCCTGTACACGTGCTGCCCCGGCTGGAGGAGGACGGACATGCACAGCTGCAGCAGAGGTAACCATGTCCTACCCCGGAATCTGCACACCTGCAGCAGGATCAGGCGCTGGGTCTAGTCCGGGGCCCATTCCGTACAGCCCCTCGGAAATGGCCACAAAGTGCTCGGCCATAAAAGCCTTTGATGTTCACAAGTGGCTGATTATAGTGCAGAGGCCGAGGGGCCGGAGGATTCGGGAGAGGCAAATATCTGCTGCTTTGCAAGGGCTTTAGAGTTTGGTGTGAAAATTGATCTGATGTCTCTCCTGACTGACGAGCCAAGAGCTTCTGCAGCAGCTGAATCAATTAGTAAAGTTACTGAAGAGATAGAGAAGCGCCGGCAGAGATGGCAGCTGTAACAGCGTCACCTAGTGGCCATTTACTGAGCAAAATCTGAGCGCATAAACAAGCAAGTCACATCCTGTCTGATTATAACACGCTGACTGCAGGGCTCTCCACCAGTAGGGGGCGCTCTGCCTGTGTTGTGACCCTCATCTTTCTCCCTTAGTCTCTTGTCGTCTTCCATGTCAGCACGGAGGGGCGTGTGTCGGCTATAACAGGTGTCAGTGCCCCGAGGGCTGGAGCGGACATCACTGCCAGACAGGTAAGATGGCGGCCCTGGACTATATTCCTGCCCCTGGGCCCCATTCAGATGGAACAGATTTTCATGTGCTCCATGTTGTGTCTTCTATTCCTCAGATGTGGATGAGTGTCAGAGCGGGCGGCACCGCTGCGCTCAAAGCTGCATCAACTCCTCCGGAAGCTTCCGCTGCAGCTGCTCCGCAGGATTCACGCTTTCTGATGACGGAAAGTCGTGTCGCAGAGTGGAAGAAGCCACAACGACTCCTACACCCCCAGAGTCACCCGCAAATAGGACAGGTCAGTGTAGCGCCATCTTGTGGACATGGCGGTGGCGTATTCGCTTTCCCCTTCGCAGATTCTCCGCCTTCAGCCGCCGAGCAGGTCGGTGGCGGCACATTATTACTTTTGGTACGCGCTGTGACACATCAAACTCGTACCGTGAGTAATAATGCGCGGCTGCCGGCGCAACCATCGCGGACGTGTACAGTTTACATACAGGATGGACTTCAGGTTGTTTCAGTGTGAACAGCGTCAAACAGCAGCATGCCAGTAACATCTCCTCCTAGGAAAGCTGTGTGTCAGCCATTGTCTCCCATTGCAAATTCTCATGGGAGCAATAAAAGTCTTGTATAAGTAATCAGAGTCTGGGGAATGGCGGCTAAGATAGAGGTCACCCAGCTTTACCAGACAAGGATAGGATTGGACCAGTAGAACTGACAGAGGACAATTCTATTAACTTTACATTTACAGGAAGTGAATAGAATGGCAGCCAAGCACATCCATACACCCAACTTTTCTAGCATCCTGCATGGCAGCAGAATAACAAATGAAGCATGCGCTGCAGGAGTCTGGGAAAGCTGGGTACTGGGGTGGCGGCTATACTTGTCTCTTGGAGCAGGTTCTTACCATATGATTTCTATTCACTGTCTATTAGGAGAAACCGAAACCATGAGGCAAGAAGTTCAGGAACTGAGGAGCAAGATCGAGGTCCTGGAGCAGGTGAGAGCAATGTCCAGAGTGCGCCCCCTGCAGGTCGGAATATCCCTCACAGGACACTGGGTCTATGGCCTCGTGATGATGTCATCAAACAGCAGCCAGGTTACTGCCTTGGCTCTGCCCCTTCCTTCAGTCATGTGATCACACTACTGAAACGTCACCGTTATTAAAGCGGCAGCAGCATGGAGACGCAGAGTGACCATTTCAGCGCTAGGGGCAGCACTGAGTTCTCAGCTCACAGATGGGGTTGTATTTGCCTTCTGCGAGGGGTGAGTGGCTGCGACTGGATCTCTTATGTTCTCTCCACACAGAAGCTGCAGTTGGTTTTGGCTCCATTGCATAGCCTGTCGACAGCGGCCCCTGAGGACATCCTGGGCCCCGTCACCTTCCTGACACACTCCTTCCAACAACTTGATAGGATAGACTCACTCAGCGAGCAGATCTCATTCCTGGAAGAGCGTCTGGAGACGTGTAAGTACGGCGCGGTGCGGCTGTGACCTATACAAGATGGCCGGTGAGAGGAAGGGGTGCCCCAAATCTGCCTAACACTGAGGAACCCCTCCCCCACAGTCCACAGCAGCACAGTATGGAACTGTCCTCGAAGCAGTTTATCAATATGTTCCTGCAGGAAAGCAAAACCACATTTATATATTCAGGCTTGCTTTACAGCTGCTGCAAAATTAACATTTTCTAAAAGGAAAGTGATAAATCTCAGACATTTCCTCTGCTGCAGTTCACACTAGGTCAGCCCCATGGCCGCAGTAACCTCCGATCACACCACAGCCCTCCACAGCCGATCACACACCATCACCAAGGGCCAATTAAGGGGCCCCATGTGGGGTGTGCGATATATGACAATGCCGCCGCCTCTCCATCGTCGTATAGCACCATACATGCTCAGTGGTTACTTCCCTTTAAGTTAACCCTTTATATAGAGATGTGAGATCCGTTCACCCCCAGCTAGCAGCGGCTCGCAGCAGACTCATTCCTATATGGCGGTCAGTTCCAGAGGGGGGCGCTCTCCTCACACCCGCCGGACGCTTCACTCCTGAATAAGGTTAATTAGTGACGACTATTAAACCCTCCTCCGTTTAGCGTCTTATAAAGCGATGATTTACCGTGCCGGCCGCAGCCGTCACATTCCTTTGCTCAGTAATTGCGTTTCGTTCCCGTTTTCGCGCCGCGTCCACGTGTTTATTTCAGTTTTACTGCCCGGCTTCTGCCTGCACATTACGGCGAGGTTTCTGCGCTTATTAGGACGGCGTCCAATAATCGGAAATCACAATCTGTCCTTGATCTTAATCCAAATCTCGTCACGGCTAATGAAGCGTCTGAGAGGATGCGAGGGCCGCGCAGAGCACAAGTTAAATATCCCATTAGATGTGACAATTATTGAATATTTTCCCAACAGCGAGATCTCCACGGGGCGGAAACGCTAAACTCCTGGAACACACGACATGTACAATAGACGGTCCCCTCCTGGGAGCGCGGCGGACGCGGCCTCACTGGTAATTACACCGCAGCAGCAATATCATTAGACTGAAGCGGGTAATTACCCGTCATACACCAGACACACAAGCCGGGTCTATTACAGAGAGCTTCGAAACCGAAAACTACCTAATACAGCGCTCCAAGTCCCCCGACTGCCTGTCACCACTAGGGGGAGCTCACTGTATACAGATTCATTATGGAGCTCCCCAGACAGCAGGATAGTCTGATAGTGTACATGGGGGCCCCTGAGGACCCCACGTACTGACCCTCCCCCAGACAGCAGGATAGTCTGATAGTGTACATGGGGGGCCCCTGAGGACCCCACGTACTGACCCTCCCCCAGACAGCAGGATAGTCTGATAGTGTACATGGGGGGCCCCTGAGGACCCCACGTACTGACCCTCCCCCCAGACAGCAGGATAGTCTGATAGTGTACATGGGGGCCCCTGAGGACCCCACGTACTGACCCTCCCCCAGACAGCAGGATAGTCTGATAGTGTACATGGGGGGCCCCTGAGGACCCCACGTACTGACCCTCCCCCAGACAGCAGGATAGTCTGATAGTGTACATGGGGGCCCCTGAGGACCCCACGTACTGACCCTCCCCCAGACAGCAGGATAGTCTGATAGTGTACATGGGGGGCCCCTGAGGACCCCACGTACTGACCCTCCCCCAGACAGGATAGTCTGATAGTGTACATGGGGGGCCCCTGAGGACCCCACGTACTGACCCTCCCCCAGACAGCAGGATAGTCTGATAGTGTACATGGGGGGCCCCTGAGGACCGCACTTACTGACCCTCCCCCAGACAGCAGGATAGTCTGATAGTGTACATGGGGGGGCCCCTGAGGACCCCACGTACTGACCCTCCCCCAGACAGCAGGATAGTCTGATAGTGTACATGGGGGGGCCCCTGAGGACCGCACTTACTGACCCTCCCCCAGACAGCAGGATAGTCTGATAGTGTACATGGGGGGGCCCCTGAGGACCCCACGTACTGACCCCTCCCCCAGACAGCAGGATAGTCTGATAGTGTACATGGGGGGGCCCCTGAGGACCCCACGTACTGACCCCTCCCCCAGACAGCAGGATAGTCTGATAGTGTACATGGGGGGCCCCTGAGGACCCCACGTACTGACCCTCCCCCAGACAGCAGGATAGTCTGATAGTGTACATGGGGGGGCCCCTGAGGACCCCACGTACTGACCCTCCCCCAGACAGCAGGATAGTCTGATAGTGTACATGGGGGGGCCCCTGAGGACCGCACTTACTGACCCTCCCCCCAGACAGCAGGATAGTCTGATAGTGTACATGGGGGGGCCCCTGAGGACCCCACATACTGACCCTCCCCCAGACAGCAGGATAGTCTGATAGTGTACATGGGGGGCCCCTGAGGACCCCACATACTGACCCCTCCCCCAGACAGCAGGATAGTCTGATAGTGTACATGGGGGGGCCCCTGAGGACCCCACGTACTGACCCTCCCCCAGACAGCAGGATAGTCTGATAGTGTACATGGGGGGGCCCCTGAGGACCCCACGTACTGACCCTCCCCCAGACAGCAGGATAGTCTGATAGTGTACATGGGGGGGCCCCTGAGGACCCCACGTACTGACCCTCCCCCAGACAGCAGGATAGTCTGATAGTGTACATGGGGGGCCCCTGAGGACCCCACGTACTGACCCTCCCCCAGACAGCAGGATAGTCTGATAGTGTACATGGGGGGCCCCTGAGGACCCCACGTACTGACCCTCCCCCAGACAGCAGGATAGTCTGATAGTGTACATGGGGGGCCCCTGAGGACCCCACGTACTGACCCTCCCCCAGACAGCAGGATAGTCTGATAGTGTACATGGGGGGGCCCCTGAGGACCCCACGTACTGACCCTCCCCCAGACAGCAGGATAGTCTGATAGTGTACATGGGGGGGGCCCCTGAGGACCCCACGTACTGACCCTCCCCCAGACAGCAGGATAGTCTGATAGTGTACATGGGGGGGCCCCTGAGGACCCCACGTACTGACCCTCCCCCAGACAGCAGGATAGTCTGATAGTGTACATGGGGGCCCCTGAGGACCCCACGTACTGACCCTCCCTGTATTCACATTTGTTTTGGTTTTAGGCTCCTGCAAGAATGAATTGTAACGACGACCAGTGATGTGAAAGAACAGAGCTGAGCGGCCTGTGTGCGTCACAGTGTGTCAGATGGGCTACAGCTCGGAGAAGACAATACTGCACACAAGGAGGTCGGTGGCGGGGTCACACATATAACGGCCTGTGTGCGCTGGTCGCATGTGAGGACACATTATACTGTAACACACCAATAAGCTAACGTCATGGCGGCGCTGCATGTACTGCCCCTGCTGGACACTGCTATGTATAGCGCTCTACTAAACTAACAACATCCAATCTATGGACAAAGACAACCAAGAATTGTCACATGGATTTACCTCATTGTAACTGTGACAGAAGCAGAAAAGATTCGGCAGCCAGAAGTGTACGGGGGAGGGGAGAGCCTCCAGTCAGGGTCACGCTGGGACCGCCTGTGCTCTCTGACCGCTTGGTATTCACTATTTTCCACGGTACTGGATTCCGTTTTGTAGAAATAAATTGTATTTTCTGTCCAAATTGTTTGTTTTACTGCAAAATAAAATACAATCCGCACCATGTGATGTCATCCCTGTAAAACCCAATAATGGGCGGAGCTATGTGAGAAGAGTTGTCACAAAGAGCAGATCAGGCAGGGACAGCGCTACACCTGCTAAGAATAAGAGGCTGCTGGGAAATGGGGAGTAGCCCTTTAAACTGTGCAGGTGTAAGGACAGAACCTGACGCCAGGCCCAGGGGCGGGCACACAACTTGACGTCAGGAGGAGAGGCGGGCACACAACATGACGCCAGGAGGAGGGGCGGGCACACAACCTGACGTCAGGAGGAGAGGCGGGCACACAACCTGACGCCAGGAGGAGGGGCGGGCACACAACCTGACGCCAGGAGGAGGGGCGGGCACACAACCTGACGCCAGGAGGAGGGGCGGGCACACAACCTGACGCCAGGAGGAGGGGCGGGCACACAACCTGACGCCAGGAGGAGGGGCGGGCACACAACCTGACGCCAGGAGGAGGGGCGGGCACACAACCTGACGCCAGGAGGAGGGGCGGGCACACAACCTGACGTCAGGAGGAGAGGCGGGCACACAACCTGCCGCCAGGAGGAGAGGCGGGCACACAACCTGACGCCAGGAGGAGGGGCGGGCACACAACCTGACGCCAGGAGGAGGGGCGGGCACACAACCTGACGCCAGGAGGAGGGGCGGGCACACAACCTGACGTCAGGAGGAGAGGCGGGCACACAACCTGACGCCAGGAGGAGGGGCGGGCACACAACCTGACGCCAGGAGGAGGGGCGGGCACACAACCTGACGCCAGGAGGAGGGGCGGGCACACAACCTGCCGCCAGGAGGAGGGGCGGGCACACAACCTGCCGCCAGGAGGAGGGGGCGGGCACACAACCTGCCGCCAGGAGGAGGGGCGGGCACACAACCTGACGCCAGACCAATGGGTGGTCATTTGCATTGTTTTTAATGAAGGCACAGGTTTTAGGATCATTTGCACAAACAACAGACAAGTCAGAGTTTCCACTGAATCATGAGAAAGTGTTGACGTTGCGTTCCTCAGGACTCCGCCTCCACGGGCACAATATCAGAACAAGCAGCGCAGTCATTACAGGGGCCCAGCCCTTCTGACACCTTCGACCTGACACCAGCTCAGTGAGGGATCCTTCAGTGTTATTCAGTTCCCAATGACGTTCGACTGATTTGACTTTGGCTGTGAGGTCGGAGGAGCGGCCGGAGAGTAGAGCGCCATTACTAGGGGATGTGCAGGGTTACAAAACATGGCTACTTTCTTCTTCTCAGGTAGTGATATCACATCCATTGGTCACATGGCAATGCCCATTACAATGAATGAGACTGAACTGCAGCATTGCCATGTGACCAACCAACATAATGTCTCTTCCTGAGAAACAGAAATCCTGCACAACCCCTTTAAGATCCAACAGAATAGGGTTTACTGTAGAAATTTCTATGACTGGTCCATACATGTAATGGGGTTTACAAAGATCTGTACCCCTGCTGGAGACACCCCAGAACCCCCAGAAGTACAGATTTTCAGCTGCAGAAATCTCTTCAATAAATGTAAATGTGAACATGCGCTAAGTCTAGGGCTACACAGCAACCCTGGCCTGACTCCTGTAAGTGAATGAGGGCGCCCCAGCCATGTCTGCTAGTCACAAAAACATCCAGGAGTGCTCAAAGTACCCCGAGGTCACAATGCAAGGCCACTCACAAGGTGTCACAGCCAAAGTCATTGTATAGTCCTAGCCTATATGGGACGCAGCATTCAAAAATGCACCATTACAGCCCATTCACACATGGCAGATTTGGTGCAGAAATTTCTGCAACTAGAAATCTATTCCACCCATCTAAATGGGGAGTTTTCTGCTACATCCATGTAGATCACTGGGACAGTTGCAGAAATTTTTGCAGGAACTCGGACACCCTTAGACTGCCAAGACTCCACCAATGGGATGCTCTGACGTCTATCAATGGCCTCTGATAGGTGGAGTCTCCCTTTAAAATCGGAATGTTAAAACTTTGGCACAATCAGTGAATAAAACCCATATATACAATGTGTGAAGAGACTGGAATACCAGGCGGGCCCTTCATATAACAGAGGCCACAACATATTCATAAATTACTCTGCAGACCGCCTGTCAGGGGGCCACAGCTTGACTGAATAACATTGGGGGCCCCTGGAGAGCTCTGGGTGCCCGCACAGGGCGGTGGCTGGTGACAATTGGTCCTGAGAATTACATTCAGCCATTAGGAATGGTGAGCAGTGTGTGACGGCCTGCACAGCCAGCTCTGACCTGTGGGTGGCGCCATCTGTTTAGTCCAGAGAAGGTCCTTGCCTGTGGCCTCCTCGGCTCCTTATTCAGTAAGGCTGTGCCCCCATGACAGTGTCTTATAATATATAATACATACAGTCGGTGCCCTGAAATGTACTTCTTACATTAGGAGGACAAATCCTGCTCTCCACAGAGACGGCTGTGGTCTACCATAGTCTGGCATCATGGACGTCTCACCTTTCAGGCACCCACAGTCTTCACATCAGATAAATGTGACTTTTGGCCACTTTGTAGGAACTTGGTCCAGTCCCTAAAGCCTTCCCTGTGGCCATCAGAGCAGACATAAAGTACCTGCAGGAGACAGCGATGAGGTCACGTGGACATTGTGACATTTCCAGAGCAATGACAATCTGGATTATCTTGTGCCGGGCGAGTTCAGAGAAGTGGCGGCACACAAAGACTTGGGGGCACCGGGTGGTAATAGTGGGCTCCGATTCTTCATCTTGGGGGGCTACAGTCCGTTATCTGTAGATCTATTGGCTTGAAGCGTTTTCTTTGATGGGGGTGTACGGTTTACCTGAGAGTCTGAAGAAGACCTGCCTCATGTCGTGGAAGCATCGCTCCGTCAGCTCCGAGATGTCGTCCTCTTTCAGCCCTGAAATCTCTATTTTCGGAAGGATTTCTACTTTGATTATTCCTAAAAATGGCAGAAAGAAAAAGGATCAATAAACCCAAGAATATAACAGAAGGAAAATGAAGGAGACGAATTTTGCAGCCAAGACTTAGTATGAGCAGGCAGTACAGCGCGGGCAGAGACCAGCTGGGGGCACAATGGGCAGCCAAGGAAGGGGAACTGCGCCCTCTGCAGGACTTGCACAGGTAAGGTAACCTGGGGAGGGAGCAGGGGGCTTGTCTAATGTCTGCTCCTACGCCAGGGCCACAACTACAAGTGCACGATGGCAGATGTTGCTTCTGACCGATCTGTGCAGGATAAATACATCAGTAATGCTATCAGATCACCGGCCGTCCATCCCACGTCTAGGGACATATTCAGACAGGGAGTACCTGCAGGAGATCCCATTAATGTGTCTGTTCCCTGCGGCCTCACACAATATGTATATGAAGTGAATGTGGCACCAGCAGGGGGCAGCCATCCTCCTCCGCTCAGCCCATATCTCTCTCTGCGGGTGCTAAATGCGATCACGTCCCCACAAGCAGCAGAAAGCAGATAATCCCAGCACCCCCTCCTCATGTACCATGGGAAGCTGGAAACACATGCCACCTACAAAACAGGCTTAAGAGCTCAGCCCCAGCAGCGATGTACATACCGCCCGAGAACAACGTCTTCCTCTTGTCATAGAAGCTGGTGAAGGAGGAATAAACCACAGGGATGATGGGGACCTGCAGAGGAAGCAGAGGATTAGGAGGCTGCACCCCCAGACACTGTGCAGAGGCTCTGCTACAATGTGTCAGGAGATACAAGGAGGAATTGGGGCAGATTTATGATCATCAGTCTCCATCACTGGCGGAGGGGGCGCCTCAATAACGACAAGACGTAAAACCCCCTCACGACCCAGATATCGGGTGTAAATGAGAATACATCTGGTTGGGATTGATGGCCCCGCCCTCGCCACACCCACTTTTCTGGAGGGCACCACAAAAAAGCAGAAATTTTTTTGAATAAATTAATTCCACACAAAAAAATTTACCTTTTATGCGATACAAGGCATAATAAATCTGAGCTGCTGTATCTAATCCTATCACGTGGGATACACTCTGCTGGACTGTTGTATCTAATCCTATGATGTAGAATATTCTCTGCTGGACCACTGCATCTAATCCGATCATGTGTGATACTGCCTGCTGAGCTGTGTATCTAATCCCATCATGTGTGATACTCTCTGCTGAGCTGTGTATCTAATCCTATCGCATGGGATATTCTGTGCTGGACTGCTGTATCTAATCCTCTCATGTGTGACACTATCTGCTGAGCCACGTATCTAAGCATATGATGTAATAGTCTCTGAGAAGGACACTGTACTACACCCATCGTGTACTGTTACTTTATTATATAAAAGTTTATTCTGTTTCTGGTAAAGCTGAGTGAAAACCACTATGGCAAGAGACTGTTGGGAGGAGTTGGTCTTAACCGCCATGGCAGCCATATTGCCTTTCACCCAGCTTTCCCAGATACAGATATAGCTGATGAGATGTTACATGGCTCCTATAACGGTGCCCCCTGCTTTGTGGAGTAGTGTGGGGGCCCTCAGCGCCTCCCCACTCATGGCTCAGACATCTTTCCTCTTGTGTCCCCCTTTCCTGCCCCCGGTTGTTACCTTCGCCTGCAGAGCGAGATGAAACGCTCCTTTCTTGAAGGGCAGCAGATCTCCGCTGTTATTTCGGGTCCCTTCAGGATACACCCAGACCTTCAACTACAGGGAAACACAAGTCAGTGGGAGGCGATGACACGGGATAGATTACACGTCTGTTCATGTGTTACATGTAATGAGGGCAGGCAGACAATGGCGCACTCAGCATTTTATAAAGACGTACGGGGCTATTAACCCCGGCACTGCTTACATTGTCATCTATCATGGCTTGCGCTACCCCGGCCATGACTGACTTGGCGTCACTGGTTCGCTTCCTGTTGATGTAAATGACCCCTCCGAGATAAGTGACCAAACCCACAGAGCCGGCAAAGATCAACTCCCGCTTGGCGATCTGTACACAGCGATCCGGAAGGATTTCCATCAAACCTACAGGAGGCAAAAGACGGATACAATGTAACAATCATTACTGCCCGATACAATGTAACAATCATTAGTGACACAATGTAGCAATCATTACCGGCCGATACAATGTACCAATCATTACTGCACGATACAATGTAACAATCATTAGTGATACAATGTACCAATCATTACCGGCCGATACAATGTAACAATCATTACTGCACGATACAATGTAACAATCATTAGTGACACAATGTACCAATCATTACCGGCCGATACAATGTAACAATCATTAGTAACACAATGTAACAATCATTACTGCCCGATACAATGTAACAATCATTACTGCACGATACAATGTAACAATCATTACCGGCCGATACAATGTAACAATCATTAGTGACACAATGTAGCAATCATTACCGGCCGATACAATGTAACAATCATTACTGCACGATACAATGTAACAATCATTAGTAACACAATGTAACAATCATTACTGCCCGATACAATGTAACAATCATTAGTGATACAATGTACCAATCATTACTGCCCGATACAATGTAACAATCATTAGTGATACAATGTACCAATCATTACCGGCCGATACAATGTAACAATCATTACTGCACGATACAATGTAACAATCATTAATGATACAATGTACCAATCATTACCGGCCAATACAATGTAACAATCATTACTGCCCGATACAATGTAACAATCATTAGTGACACAATGTACCAATCATTACCGGCCGATACAATGTAACAATCATTACTGCACGATACAATGTAACAATCATTAGTGACACAATGTACCAATCATTACCGGCCGATACAATGTAACAATCATTAGTAACACAATGTAACAATCATTACTGCCCGATACAATGTAACAATCATTAATGATACAATGTACCAATCATTACCGGCCGATACAATGTAACAATCATTACTGCACGATACAATGTAACAATCATTAGTGACACAATGTACCAATCATTACCGGCCGATACAATGTAACAATCATTAGTGACACAATGTAACAATCATTACTGCCCGATACAATGTACCAATCATTACCGGCCGATACAATGACCTTACCCAGAATGCAGCGGATACAGGACTGCGTCAAAATACAAAAGGGAAGGCCTGTAGAGATCTAGTACTTCTCACAGCTGAGAATTTGTTGCAATGCATCAGTGTAGACAATCCTCTGTGTGCTCAACACAGCAGCAGCATCAGTATTAATCTCTAATCTAACCTGAGGGTTTGCTACAATGTATCAGTGCAGAAAAAATGCATGGGCCCAGCTCACAGAGGATTGTCCAGAAGGGAAGTCTTCTATGTGTGCAGGATAACAAGGTCCTCATACACTGAAAGCAAGCAGAGATTCAAGAACTATAAGGAGCACATATACTAATAGACTGTCTGAAGTGACTCAGACGTATCACACCATGTATCCCACGATGTATCCCAGGGGCTGATGCTGACAGATCAGACAGGTTACACACAAGTTATTGCTTGACTGACTTTGCACAAAAATTTTGGCATGGTACTTAGACCACGCCCTCTCTATCAAGCCACACCCCCAAGGCACAAAGTGAGCCTAAACCACATAAATGTGATACACGGCTGTACAGAGCACCTCACATATATACATATCCTCCACTCCAGAAATACTCTGTGCTGCTTTCACTTTGCAGCGGCCACTGGACTCTGTTCCCTAAGTCATGTAATGAAGCAATCACCGACCTAGTCACAGCAGCACAGAGTATTTATCTTTATATAAGACACGATGGTATTTCAGGGATTGCTGGGCGTTTCAGATTTCAGCTGCCTCCAGCAGTGAAGGGGTTACTGCGGCTATAACGCTGCAGAATTATTAGCCATATTTAATGCGTCTTTAATGAGTTCTTTGGGCGCCATTTGCGATCTAATGAGCCGATCCCTTTGATTAGAACCGGAGACCGATCTCTCCAGAAATTTCTTCCGCCGCAGGAGCGTTGTGATTAATAGCGGCCGCTTTGAGGAAGATTCTCGGCACCATGGCGAGATCCCTGTGAGTGCGGCGTACCGTCTGAATGTCACAACTTGTCATCTAGTGCGCCAGAACCAGAAGAATATGGTAAAATTCCAATAATCCGGCTCCAGCTCCAGAACACGGCAGGCGGCAGAATGTAAAAGATGTTGGACCACACCAGGGAAAGATGGCGGCTGAACTGTCTGTACTCGCTGCCGGATTACTGGGAGATCTGGATTAGTGGCATGGCGCCATAACATACTAGGGGCCACACTGGCGTACATGGGAGTAGATGGGGTGCATGTGTAGCTATAGGGGGTGCAGCAGCAGTCACTACCAGGTCCCAGACCCCAAAGGTCCCTCTGACGCAAACTATGCCACAAGGTAGGTAGGGCCCCATTAGACTGAGGCTATGGAGCTCACAGAGGCGCCACGTCACTCCTCCTGCGACATGCTCGCCACTTTTTACGAAAACGGGTGGCGTGGGGCTGAGCCCACTGACAGGTGGGTGTAAATGTGGCACATCTTTGGCACACACCCGTCACCAGACAGCAAGGTGGGCGAGGACGGGCCCCACAAATGTGCTGTGACTCGCAAAATCTACGGCAGGTCCTGACTGGGGCAAAGGAGTGGGCAAAGCCTCTTAATTCAGGCGCAGTTATCGCCTGCGGGGGACGGATACAGAATGCCGCTCCTGACACATTCTCGCCCCAGGGCGGCGGCTGCCATCGGTGGTCTCATCCCTGATAAATGGCGTATTCTCTGACATCCGTCTTCCCCGCGTGACACCAGATTTACGGAATCGTTTTGACGCACTGAGAACTTTATATTTTTTCCTTTCTTAATAAAAACAAAAGACCCTTCAGAACTGCAGGAAAGAATCAATAAGCTGCGAGCAGAGAGGCCGAGATTAGACGCCGCGGCGCCCCCGGAGACGGATTCATTTCTATCACCTGGACAGTTCATATCTTAACTGTTGGTCGCAGCTGAATGGATCATCACAATCCAATAAAACGGAAGGCGGGGGCGCAAAATATATCTGCTAAATACAGGAGGAGAGGTTCACACAATTATTGGGCTGGGGATAAGAGACCATATTTTAGGAGCTGCGGCTTATAATAAAGAGAAGAAAATGCTGCATCAATAGGGACGGATACGAGGCGGTTCCAAGCGTTCTGCCCTATTGTCCGCAGCCCGGTCATACATTTTTGTGTGATGTCTGATAAAGGTGCAGGACATTTTGATATTTCGGACAATTGCATTATTACATGTTAAAAGACTTCTAACTGGATTATAGATGGGGGCGCTGTTCCATGGCTGTCTGTAGAAATCAATGCCCATTGCTAGTGGTGAGAGGCGGTACTGCAAGTTACAGGCAATAAGATCAACATGTACATAATCCCTATAGTGAGCCAAGTCTGCTGCAATTGTGCAGAAGAAAGGATATAAATATATACAGATACACACAGATATATAGATATATATATACTGCAGTACTAACCACTGCGCATGATATTATGTATTACAAGAGGTGACAAAGAAGAGATTAAAAGGGGGCGCAGAGGATACGACACTACTTATTAACATTATCATCAGCCTCTCCCCTCCTGACATGGCTGATAACAGATAGTAATAGATTGTATTCCCCTGTCCTACAGTCGGCCTCTCCTCTCCTGACATGGCTGATAACAGATAGTAATAGATTGTATTCCCCTGTCCTACAGTCGGCCTCTCCTCTCCTGACATGGCTGATAACAGATAGTAATAGATTGTATTCCCCTGTCCTACAGTCGGCCTCTCCTCTCCTGACGTGACTGATAACAGATAGTAATACATTGTATTCCCCTGTCCTACAGTCGGCCTCTCCCCTCCTGACATGGCTGATAACAGATAGTAATAGATTGTATTCCCCTGTCCTACAGTCGGCCTCTCCTCTCCTGACATGGCTGATAACAGATAGTAATAGATTGTATTCCCCTGTCCTACAGTCGGCCTCTCCCCTCCTGACATGGCTGATAACAGATAGTAATAGATTGTATTCCCCTGTCCTACAGTCGGCCTCTCCTCTCCTGACATGGCTGATAACAGATAGTAATAGATTGTATTCCCCTGTCCTACAGTCGGCCTCTCCTCTCCTGACATGGCTGATAACAGATAGTAATAGATTGTAGTCACCTGTCCTACAGTCGGCCTCTCCCCTCCTGACATGGCTGATAACAGATAGTAATAGATTGTATTCCCCTGTCCTACAGTCGGCCTCTCCTGACATGGCTGATAACAGATAGTAATAGATTGTATTCCCCTGTCCTATAGTCGGCCTCTCCCCTCCTGACATGACTGATAACAGATAGTAATAGATTGTATTCCCCTGTCCTACAGTCGGCCTCTCCCCTCCTGACATGGCTGATAACAGATAGTAATAGATTGTATTCCCCTGTCCTACAGTCGGCCTCTCCCCTCCTGACGTGGCTGATAACAGATAGTAATAGATTGTATTCCCCTGTCCTACAGTCGGCCTCTCCTCTCCTGACGTGGCTGATAACAGATAGTAATACATTGTATTCCCCTGTCCTACAG
This sequence comes from Leptodactylus fallax, assembly GCA_947044405.1. NCBI lineage: Eukaryota > Metazoa > Chordata > Amphibia > Anura > Leptodactylidae > Leptodactylus > Leptodactylus fallax. Next base: position 40,300 of record CAMRHE010001342.1, read on the forward strand.
TCGGCCTCTCCTCTCCTGACATGGCTGATAACAGATAGTAATAGATTGTATTCCCCTGTCCTACAGTCGGCCTCTCCCCTCCTGACATGGCTGATAACAGATAGTAATAGATTGTATTCCCCTGTCCTACAGTCGGCCTCTCCTGACATGGCTGATAACAGATAGTAATAGATTGTATTCCCCTGTCCTATAGTCGGCCTCTCCCCTCCTGACATGACTGATAACAGATAGTAATAGATTGTATTCCCCTGTCCTACAGTCGGCCTCTTCTCTCCTGACACGGCTGATAACAGATAGTAATAGATTGTATTCCCCTGTCCTACAGTCGGCCTCTCCCCTCCTGACGTGGCTGATAACAGATAGTAATAGATTGTATTCCCCTGTCCTACAGTCGGCCTCTCCTCTCCTGACATGGCTGATAACAGATAGTAATAGATTGTATTCCCCTGTCCTACAGTCGGCCTCTCCCCTCCTGACATGGCAGATAACAGATAGTAATAGATTGTATTCCCCTGTCCTACAGTCGGCCTCTCCCCTCCTGACGTGGCTGATAACAGATAGTAATAGATTGTATTCCCCTGTCCTACAGTCGGCCTCTCCTCTCCTGACATGGCTGATAACAGATAGTAATAGATTGTATTCCCCTGTCCTACAGTCGGCCTCTCCCCTCCTGACATGGCAGATAACAGATAGTAATAGATTGTATTCCCCTGTCCTACAGTCGGCCTCTCCCCTCCTGACATGGCAGATAACAGATAGTAATAGATTGTATTCCCCTGTCCTACAGTCGGCCTCTTCTCTCCTGACACGGCTGATAACAGATAGTAATAGATTGTATTCCCCTGTCCTACAGTCGGCCTCTTGTAAGAGACAGCCAATGTTGTCTTAAGCTTCATTTGTCTGTATAAACTGTTAATGTTGAATGTATTTCTGTGATTCTGTTCCTTTAAGACAGCAGCCATTGTAATTGTGACATGATGCTGGAGTGAGACCCCCCCTTTTATGTCAGCCTGCCTGTTCTGCAGACAGAGTGTGAGCAGAGAAGCAGGAAGTGACGAGACAGAGAGCAGCAGCCATCTTGGCAAGTGTTGTATTGAACTGGTGTGGAGATTTTTCTGTACAGCTAAGCTGTATCTTGGTCCAGAGACAAACAGAGTGTAAAGAGACAACAGGACTAGTGAGTCCACGTGAAAGGAACTGTGCTCAGTGGCTGATCAGTGAGACTGACATTGTGACTGTGTATATGGATACCACAGATAGAGACTCGCAGTGCTGTTGATGTACTGGACGGCACCTGCTAAATCCCGGCTTACATCCCAGCTCAGTGTATGGATTCGGCAGGACTGTCAGTGTGCTGAGTGGAATCTGCTGTTGGATTACATTGCATTCAGTTGGTTTCCCTGTCTGTTAAAGAGGACTTCATTTCTCCCAAGATCCTGATAACCGTGAGGAGAGGACGCTTCACTATAAAAGAAAGGACCGACTTTGGGCCCCACCGCGCGCTTCTACGGACTGTAAGCGGTCCACCTGGACCACTGGGGAAAAGGGGGTGCACCCAAATGTGAAGTCAGGGTCAGTTAGGGATAGTTTTGAGTATATTGTTCATTCAGTGTCCATACTGCAGAAGTGGACAGAGTAAAAGTAGAAACCATTGCAGAATTTGCCTTGAAATTGTTCATGCTATATTGTATATTTTGCTTGTCTTTAGCCCTGTCATTTTACCTTTAACTAACCTTTATTAACTTATAGTAAATATATATTTTTTTTCTTGAACTACCGCGTGTGCGTTCATTTCTGGTTGCGGAGTCCAAACCACCTGCCTTGCTCTCGGTTCACACTCTCCCCTCCTGACGTGGCTGATAACAGATAGTAATAGATTGTATTCCCCTGTCCTACAGTCGGCCTCTCCTCTCCTGACATGGCTGATAACAGATAGTAATAGATTGTATTCCCCTGTCCTACAGTCGGCCTCTCCCCTCCTGACATGGCAGATAACAGATAGTAATAGATTGTATTCCCCTGTCCTACAGTCGGCCTCTCCCCTCCTGACATGACTGATAACTGATAGTAATAGATTGTATTCCCCTGTCCTACAGTCGGCCTCTCCTCTCCTGACGTGGCTGATAACAGATAGTAATAGATTGTATTCCCCTGTCCTACAGTCGGCCTCTCCCCTCCTGACATGGCTGATAACAGATAGTAATAGATTGTATTCCCCTGTCCTACAGTCGGCCTCTCCCCTCCTGACGTGGCTGATAACAGATAGTAATAGATTGTATTCCTCTGTCCTACAGTCGGCCTCTCCTCTCCTGACATGGCTGATAACAGATAGTAATAGATTGTATTCCCCTGTCCTACAGTCGGCCTCTCCCCTCCTGACATGGCAGATAACAGATAGTAATAGATTGTATTCCCCTGTCCTACAGTCGGCCTCTCCCCTCCTGACATGGCTGATAACAGATAGTAATAGATTGTATTCCCCTGTCCTACAGTCGGCCTCTCCTGACATGGCTGATAACAGATAGTAATAGATTGTATTCCCCTGTCCTATAGTCGGCCTCTCCCCTCCTGACATGACTGATAACAGATAGTAATAGATTGTATTCCCCTGTCCTACAGTCGGCCTCTTCTCTCCTGACACGGCTGATAACAGATAGTAATAGATTGTATTCCCCTGTCCTACAGTCGGCCTCTCCCCTCCTGACGTGGCTGATAACAGATAGTAATAGATTGTATTCCCCTGTCCTACAGTCGGCCTCTCCCCTCCTGACGTGGCTGATAACAGATAGTAATAGATTGTATTCCCCTGTCCTACAGTCGGCCTCTCCTCTCCTGACGTGGCTGATAACAGATAGTAATAGATTGTACTCCCCTGTCCTACAGTCGGCCTCTCCTCTCCTGACATGGCTGATAACAGATAGTAATAGATTGTATTCCCCTGTCCTACAGTCGGCCTCTCCCCTCCTGACATGGCAGATAACAGATAGTAATAGATTGTATTCCCCTGTCCTACAGTCGGCCTCTCCCCTCCTGACATGACTGATAACTGATAGTAATAGATTGTATTCCCCTGTCCTACAGTCGGCCTCTCCTCTCCTGACGTGGCTGATAACAGATAGTAATAGATTGTATTCCCCTGTCCTACAGTCGGCCTCTCCCCTCCTGACATGGCTGATAACAGATAGTAATAGATTGTATTCCCCTGTCCTACAGTCGGCCTCTCCCCTCCTGACGTGGCTGATAACAGATAGTAATAGATTGTATTCCTCTGTCCTACAGTCGGCCTCTCCTCTCCTGACATGGCTGATAACAGGGAGCACTAGACCATATTTAGCAGTAGAGTACCCCCATAATAAGAGCCCCCCGTGCCTCCTGCCATCTTACCCATCATGTCCAGGACGCTCTGATGATTGGAGATGATGACGCAGGGTCCATCAATCTGAAAGTTCTCCAGACCTTTGACCTGGAAGCGCAGGCCATAGACGTACTTCATAGTGCGGACAAACGCTCGGATTATCCTAAGGAGAAGGAAACCAGAGAGATCTGAGACTTGTAACGCGCCATATTCAGAACAATAATGTGTGCCAATGCTAACCCCGCCCTAAGGAGGAGGAGCCATGTGCTGATTATAATGGCCGCCGTCCCTTCCACTGACTATCCTTTAGTCTCTGATAACTGCCCGCTCCTGTACAGTCACACACATGGCCTATGATGACAGCATGTTGTGCTGCCCCCTGGGGGTCAGTGGAGGTGAACCAGGGTAGATTTACTAAAGGAAAATGCTCAAGAATTCTGGCATAATTTGCACAAAAAAACCTGGCCTACACACCTCATTTACTGCATTAGACTCTTAGGGGGTGGGGCTTATTAGAAAATGGGTGGTGCTTAAGGCGCTACACTGCGTACTAACCGTGGTATATTTTATGTCAGAAACTATAAGTGGTGTAAGGTAAAAGGCGGCAGTCTAGAGATATCACCGCTTAGATACTTCCGACGCAGTTCAGTGCGGTCTAGTCTAAAGCTTAGACAGGATTAGTAAATCTGCCGCTGTGAGTGTAGTGGGCATGCTCTGTGACCTGTGCAGAGGTCATTGTGCTGAGTGGAGGAGGGGCGGGCGGTGACCATCAGCTATTGTGAATGGTGGGTCCCGTGTTATCTGTATACAGGTTTTATCTGTCTGTATAATTCTGCTTGTAATGATAATGAGAAGTGATCTCTACAGAACAGGAAGTGTCAGACTATTATGTGGCTTAAGGATCCAAAGGAAAACTGCAAGAATCCAGGATTGTTTAATATATAGTGAAAAATCACCAAAAAATACTTGAAGAGCAATGCAAACATTAACTGCCCCAAACACTGCACATTCTTCCCCAAGTGTGATGGTTCTCTAATATAGTGGGTCAAGGAAGATGGTCCTAAATATTGGTGCAGAATGCTGTGTATACAATAGTGCTGATACATCCAGGGTCCCCCTCACAGTGCACCTAGTGCCGATATATCTGGGACCCCCCCCTCACAGTGCACCTAGTGCCGATACATCCGGGACTCCCCTCACAGTGCCCCTAGTGCCGATATATCCAGGACCCCCCTCACAGTGCACCTGGTGCCGATATATCCGGGACCTCCCCGTCACAGTGCCCCTAGTGCCGATATATCCAGGACCTCCCCATCACAGTGCCCCTAGTGCCGATATATCCCGGGCCCCCACTCACAGTGCCCCTAGTGCCGATATATCCAGGGTCCCCCTCACAGTGCACCTGGTGCCGATATATCCGGGACCTCCCCGTCACAGTGCCCCTAGTGCCGATATATCCAGGACCTCCCCATCACAGTGCCCCTAGTGCCGATATATCCCGGGCCCCCACTCACAGTGCACCAAGTGCCGATATATCCAGGGCCCCCCTCACAGTGCACCTAGTGCCGATATATCCGGGACCTCCCCGTCACAGTGCACCAAGTGCCGATATATCCGGGCCCCCACTCACAGTGCACCTAGTGCCGATATATCCCGGGCCCCCACTCACAGTGCTCCAAGTGCCGATATATCCAGGGCCCCCCCTCACAGTGCACCTAGTGCCGATATATCCGGGACCTCCCCGTCACAGTGCACCTAGTGCCGATATATCCGGGACCTCCCCGTCACAGTGCACCTAGTGCCGATATATCCGGGACCTCCCCGTCACAGTGCATCTAGTGCCGATATATCCCGGGCCCCCACTCACAGTGCACCTAGTGCCGATATATCCAGGGCCCCCCCTCACAGTGCACCTAGTGCCGATATATCCAGGGCCCCCCTCACAGTGCACCTAGTGCCAATATATCCCGGGCCCCCCTCACAGTGCACCTAGTGCCGATGTATCCGGGACCCCCCCCTCACAGTGCACCTAGTGCCGATATATCCAGGGCCCCCCTCACAGTGCACCTAGTGCCGATATATCCAGGGCCCCCCTCACAATGACCCTCCATCATGACGTTTTCAGATGCTGGTGCAGTACACCTCCGGCCAGGACTGTGGCCCTTCAGGAAGCAGCGGCTCTTGGTTCTGGGGTCTTTATAACATGAATACTATTTATTTGCAGGAGACCTTCCCCCTTAAACATTTAAGACGGACCCTAAATAAAAATCAGTATTCCCCCCAGGTGGAGGTTAGCGGCAGTCAGGACAGCACATTGAGCTGGCCAGCAGTCCTGAGACATCTCCCTGTACACGGTGTCTGGAGACCTCCTCAGAATCCCTGAAGATCCGGCCGCTGAGCTCTTACACAACCTTAATTGCCTTCCAAATAATTTCCTTCACGCTGAGTAAATTTGCAGACACTCGGCACAAGGATGTTTGCCCAATTACTTTCAGTAAATGACCATTAAATATTTCATCTTTTTCTCCCCTCGAACTGCGAAGTGATTTCTGGAGACGAGGACGTGAGAAAGTTGTATTTTTACAGCAATTTGTCACTTGACAGGATATTTTCTGTTACCTCGGCGACCTCTAAATATTCCACAAAAACATCTCATTCACATGAGTAAATCTGTGGGAGGAGCGGAGTACCCACGGGGTCAAGCTGGACGTGGCCCTGCAGTATATGGGCCCCTGGATCATTTCCTGCCATCCTCATGACTTTCTAGAAGACTCAGCCTCGTGGCTTTCAGGCGGACGCTCATGTGGATGTTCCTAATCCTCAAGTACAGAAGCCACATTGGTGTGACTATAGAAATAACATACAGAAGACCTGAGAGAAGGGAAGAGTCAGTGCAGGCAGGCGAGCGAGCGACCAGAAGACTCAGCTCCACAACTCCAAAACGGCCGACTATGGTTGTAGCTTCCATTCTGAAGTCTCCTCACCTGACTATAGGGAATCCCAATAATAATAACAAGCCACTGGACAGGAGTTGTCAGCTGGGAGAGACACAAGTGGCTGCCAGACAGATTGCTCCTGCAGATGTGTTTAGCTCACAGGCCTGACATCTTTGTAACAAACCCTCAGCTGTGTGAGCAGGACTAGATCTGGGCATGTTCTTCAGGCAGGCAGAAAATGGCGAGGACATGAAAAAGTCTACAAGAGAATCGCAGAACTTCACGTGTAAGACGCCGGGATCGCAATCCAATCGCTGTGAACTCTGCTCAACATTGTGTTATTTGCTTTCTCACAATTCAGTCGTCGCAACAAAACGGCGACTCAAGGCCAAGTGACTGAAAACCCGAGATAAGTGTGTACTGTGGCTCATTGTCAGACTCCATACAAAGCCCCCGGGTCTGATAAGAAGCTACAATGACCTCCCTTCTCCATACTGTTACATAGGTCATTCAGGATTGTGGGAAAGCTGGGTGACTCATATTTACTACTCTTCTATTTTATATTTACAACCTGGAGAAGAAGCCGATATCGGAATGAATGCTCCAGTGTCACTGAGGATAACCCCCATCATCCTGGTTCCACATCGTACCCACTTCCAGGGCTGAAAAGACGCAGCTTTTTGGCAATCACAAAATCCTGTGAAACAGATGGATGTGCAGTAATGGCTGCCGAGCGTGCAGGGATGTTGTGGAGTCCGCACATAGCAGGGTCACAGCGGCAGGATCACTGACGTGCCGGCCTGGCGTATTCCTGGGGCGCCAGCCTTGACTCTAGACCTTTGTAACTATTCCCTGCACTCTCTATGGCTTCAGGTAGAGATTAATCTATGGCCCACGGAGAGGAGGTAAATGTGCAGCGGCCTAGGGCGCTATTAAGAATCAGAGCAAGGTTGCGGGCTCAGGACGGGGGGAGTAGTAGTTAATGAAAGACATGAGGAATAATAGTGAGGTGGGAGCGAGGTGATGAGATGGGAAACGAGACCTGCGTCTGAAGCGGAGAGATCTCCCCTGGATCTACAGAACCAAAGCGAAGCCTAAGATGATCCATGCTCAGATGTGTAGGGTGGTGAGCCGTCTGGATATGATGGCTGTGGGGTGGACCCTACAATGATTTAGGGCTTTCTGCACGGGGTGATCATCATCTGAAGGATCATGGGTGCACCAGAAGATGCACCATTTGTCCAGACACCCCCTCGTGGACATCAGCCAGTCATGTGTAATGTGACCAGTATGCGAGAAATGGTCACCACACGAAGCCCCCACCTGAGTGCTAACAAAGTCTGACACTTTTCTGTCTACTTTTGCTCCAAAATTTATGCTGCACGACATATTTATGAACAATGTGCGCCAGAAAGAACAGAAAAATACGACAAGCGTGAAACTTCTAGAAAAAGTACACCAGAAGGGGGTGTGGTTTATAATGGGTGTGGTCTAGGGTGGGCGTGGTTTAGACGTCTCACTTTACGGCACATTTATGAAGCAGAAAATAAAGAATACGCAGATTTTCTTGTGCCCAGTAGACGAAACTTAAAATGGTGTAAACCTAGGAATTTACGACAATTTAATTTATTCGCCATAAGTTCCCGTCGTGCGCCACACATTTGTCTCCTCAGTAAGCGAGAGATGACTTGTGTTTGTTTATGTTGCGCCAAAGATTTGTTACAGACTGCGAGTTATGTTTTTTGTCTACAGATTTTTTTCTACGTGTTTTGCGCCATCTGTCTCATGGAGAAGCGCGACACTTACAGTCCAATGGTGTTGGAGTCTACAAACTCTCCATATTTATGAAGGTCCGCGCGATAGATTGATAAATATGTATAAATCTAACAGAATTGTTTGCAAGGTTCACAGTATTGCTATCTGTGCCCCATCGTCTATAAGGAGCATCACTAACACTTCCCCAATATTATTACAGAGGTACAAGCAGGGGTGATCTAGTGTAACCTCATACTGCACCCCGGCGTTCAGCAGATCTGACCTATATACAAGGCCGGACTGTCTGATGTCGCTATTCTCCAGGTACTGGCGCAAACTTCCAAAACCATAAAACAAAGCTTCACAGACCCCGAGAGTGGATGTATAACCCCCGCGGTGCCCGTCCATAGCCGCCTGGTACCACCGCTGCCCCATTGTCCACAACACTGAAGTATTAGAACAATTCAGGGAGTGTTCTAGTAAGAACAAGCAGGACAGCGGCTGTACATAGACAGTGACATCACCGTGCCTGTCCCGGGGGGTGGAGGGTCACACAATACAACTACAGACCCAAAATACCAGCACCCAGCAACAAAGAGGAGCCAACAAACACCAAGCACAAGCGTACAGTGACCGTGGCTGATAACCACGTGTGCACCCTCACGTAACCTCTGCCCCAACAACTCCTAAGTGCTACATCCGACCAGACTAGATGGAGACGCCCAGCCCCCCTCCTCTCAGGACAGCGATGCCCCCTCTAAGAGTCTGACAACTGGGCAAAGTGTCTTCTAGGGCATCGTAGAGACAAGTCTAGTAGTTACCGATTGCTCACCAAGAGGTACACTACCCAAAAGTAGTCTCTGAGAGCCTTTTTATAGGGCAGTGGGGGGGGGGGGGAGCACTTTTACGCCCTCTTGTGGTAAGGCCCGGTATTGGATCTGACCACACCTACAATCATTTACATATCTGTCTGAGACCGAACTACAAAAGTTTTACAGCAATCCAATATTTCTATCTGGGGGCGGTATATTTTTGTCAATGAATGTCTATATAGTAGTATATACAGCCAGAAGTCGCTCCTACATTGTTGCTAAACTAAGCATATTTTCCATTCAGAGCTCTAGGTAAGCTGGGTGACAAGTCCTGCTGCAGTTGTATTGGAGGCCAAGTGCAGTGTAATACTTGCCATTCTGAGTCTAGGGAAGCTGAGCTATAACTCCTATATGACAATATGGCTGCCATTACAGACAAGACAGTGGAGTGACTGCCCCCGACCTCCATAGGTCAAATGTAGTAGTGATGGTGTGCGATAGCCGGGGGACAGGGTAATAACATGCGTATTAGTGGCCCCTTTCCTACAAGGCCCTCTGGCTATATTACAGGGCCCATCATCTTCTACAGGCCTGGCGGCACAGCACAGTATGGCGGCACGGCACGGTATGGCGGCACGGTATTTCGGCGCGGCACAGCACGGTATGGCGGCACGCTTCACAAGGCATGAGAGCTTTGCAGAGACTTGGGCAGGATTATTGTGTCATCTCTGCAATAGAAATACAACAACAAAATGATTCATCTGCGGCCGGAGCAACAGAAATAACGCAGAATCACACACAATGGCCCCCGCCAATCCTCGCAGAAAGCTGGGTATCGCCCCCTCCGCCCTCCCACACATCTGTACACTCACGTTTCACAACCTCAGCCTATACCTATTAAGCAACAAGAAGAAGATGAGGTGTTCTGCTCCACTCACATCCAGAGCTGCACTCAGTCACAGCTGCATGTCCTGTCCTCTCACACATTCCCTGCTTGCTCAGTAAGGTCAGTATTGAGCCTGGACTGCTAACAGGTTTGTTACACTGTGTCAGTGCAGTAAGAGCTATCCAACCTGCAGCCCAGGACAGGAGAGGGGTTTGTGCTACATTTACTGTACCTACACCGACACAAAGTAACGTGGCCTCAGCTGTGTGAGCAGGACCCGCTCAAAACAGCATTCAGCCTTAAAGGGGTTATCCATCTTGCTAATATTGATGACCCCTCTTAAAGATAAATCTCTCAATTTTACTTCAGTGGGTCCAACAGCTGGGACCCCCACACATTGGGGATAGCGCAGCTCCTGGTAAGGACTACATGTTAGGAGCCGCACTGCTCACTCGCTGTACACTGTGTAGGCCGGGGTTTAGGTACTATAGACTTCAATGGGATGCCACTGCTACACATTGCACAGCGAGTGACTGTATAGCTGCACTCTGCTGACGTCTTCAATGATGGGGGGGTCACAGAGAATGATCTGACCTACTCTATAATCATTGGTAAGGAATATTGGAAGTCCCCTTGGCCAGAGCATAGCCGGCCGTGTGCTTGGGGCCTTACAAGGGGACACGGGCCTGGTCATAAATCAGGGCACCCTCCAGCAGGCCGCTGCACCCATACTGAGTACTATGCCCCCCGCACAGAATACAGGCATGAATGATGCGAAGGGGTCATGGAAAAAGCAGCATAAAAACCTCACTAAATCTCCCCTAACGTCTATTAGAAAGCAGTGGCGTTCCCATACATGATAATGATCCTTATATATGGGAACCTACAGATAATCTGCCATATGGATCTGACAGGGCCGGGCAGAGGTATCGTAGAGAATCGGTAACTATTATTTGTGCAGACGCCTCTGATCATGGCCTGTCATACACATTATTAGGGGACGCAGTCACGGCCCCCTATTACAACAGGCCAGACAGAACTGTCAGAGGAAAACTAAGGCTAGGTTCACATGTGCGATGGGCCCTCTGTCGTTTGGGTCCACTGAGGAACTTTATTCTCCATCACTTTCAGTTTCAAAACGGCAGACCCGATTATAGTGATTGGGGTCTGCCAGGCTCTGTGTGTAGCCATGGTTTTAGCGGTCAGCCTCTCCATTGTTCGGGGCCAGTGTTACATGGTTACTGCGATAATACATAACTAGCAATACTCTATAAATGATTACACGAACACGGCGGCTGTCTGGACCAGCGAGCAGCTGCAGCACATTGTGTGCCTTCATGTTAAGCCTTGCTCCATGTGTAGATAAGCCGGTGTGTGTATCCGCCTTCCTCCCTGGCAGGGGCCGCTGCTCCATCACTTCCTGCCTGCTTGTGCTGGGCATCCTCCCTGACAGGCGGCCACTACTCCATCATTACCTGCTCGCTGGTGCTGGGCATCCTCCCAGACAGGCGGCCACTACTCCATCACTACCTGCCCGCTGATGCTGGGCATCCTCCCTGACAGGCGGCCACTACTCCATCATTACCTGCCCGCTGGTGCTGGGCATCCTCCCAGACAGGCGGCCACTACTCCATCACTACCTGCCCACTGGTGCTGGTCATCCTCCCAGACAGGCGGCCACTACTCCATCACTACCTGCCCGCTGATGCTGGGCATCCTCCCTGACAGGCGGCCACTACTCCATCATTACCTGCCCGCTGGTGCTGGGCATCCGCCCTGGCAGGCGGCCGCTACTCCATCACTACCTGCCCGCTGGTGCTGGGCATCCGCCCTGGCAGGCGGCCGCTACTCCATCACTACCTGCCTGCTGGTGCTGGGCATCCTCCCTCACAGGCGGCCGCTACTCCATCACTACCTGCCCGCTGATGCTGGGCATCCTCCCTCACAGGCGGCCGCTACTCCATCACTACCTGCCCGCTGGTGCTGGGCATCCGCCCTGGCAGGCGGCCGCTACTCCATCACTACTTGCCTGCTGGTGCTGGGCATCCTCCCTCACAGGCGGCCGCTACTCCATCACTACCTGCCCGCTGATGCTGGGCATCCTCCCTCACAGGCGGCCGCTACTCCATCACTACCTGCCCGCTGGTGTTGGGCATCCTCTCTGACAGGTGGCCGCTACTCCATCACTACCTGCCTGCTGGTGCTGGGCATCTGCCTGGCAGGCGGCCGCTACTCCATCACTACCTGCCCGCTGGTGCTGGGCATCTGCCCTGGCAGGTGGCCATTACTCCATTACTACCTGCCCGCTGGTGCCGGGCATCTGCCCTGGTAGTCGGCCGCTACTCCATCATTACCTGCCCACTGATGCTGGGCATCCTCCCTCACAGGTGGCCGCTACTCCATCATTACCTGCCCGCTGATGCTGGGCATCCTCACTCACAGGCGGCCGCTACTCCATCACTACCTGCCCGCTGATGCTGGGCATCCTCCCTCACAGGCGGCCGCTACTCCATCACTACCTGCCCGCTGGTGTTGGGCATCCTCTCTGACAGGCGGCCGCTACTCCATCACTACCTGCCCGCTGGTGCTGGGCATCCTCCCTGACAGGCGGCGGCTACTCCATCACTACGTTCCTGCTGGTGCTGGGCATCTGCCCTGGCAGGCGGCCGCTACTCCATCACTACCTGCCCGCTGGTGTTGGGCATCCTCTCTGACAGGTGGCCGCTACTCCATCATTACCTGCCCGCTGGTGCTGGGCATCCTCACTCACAGGCGGCCGCTACTCCATCGCTACCTGCCCGCTGATGCTGGGCATCCTCCCTCACAGGCGGCCGCTACTCCATCACTACCTGCCCGCTGGTGTTGGGCATCCTCTCTGACAGGCGGCCGCTACTCCATCACTACCTGCCCGCTGGTGCTGGGCAACCTCCATGACAGGCAGCGGCTACTCCATCACTACCTGCCTGCTGGTGCTGGGCATCTGCCCTGGCAGGCGGCCGCTACTCCATCACTACCTGCCCGCTGGTGCTGGGCATCCTCCCTGGCAGGCAGCCACTAGTCCATCACTTCCTGCCTGCCCGCTGGTGCTGGGCATCCTGACACGGAAATTTTCATATTTTTTCCCCACAAAAACACATTTTTTATAACTCTGGTTAAAGCGGATCTGTCCCTCAAATATGCTATTTAACCCTTTGTGAACCTGCCACAAACCATCAGTGCAGGGCTGAGATTGACCCTGCTGCGATATGTTACGCCCAACACAGTTACTTTCTTGTAACTTAAGAGTTTATCTGTCATACACACAGCAGCGCCAACCAATGGCTGAATTATTATGAAATCCCAATTTTCAAGGAAAAACAGCAAAGCAAGAGTGTGTAACTCATTCCTCCCCTGGTGACGCCATCACGATTAATCTTCATTATTCTTATCTTTTTTACATATTACCGCCTATGGCTCACCTCATATTGTCCACCGTCCGGCCTCCATTTTTCAGCAGGCATACGGGCACTGCCAGTGCAGACAGGGTAAGGCATAAGATGCAATAGGAGAAAATCTTAAAGTGAAATTTAAAGGTGCTGCTTATTTGCATGAGGAGAAAGGGGACAAGAATAATCATGGTGTACAAGAGAACCCACCAGAGGTCCATCCTGGGACCAGGACCCCTGAGAGACAGGGAGGCAGGGTACAAGCGTAGAGAGGGAAGGAGTCAGAGAAGAGCTGGCAGACTGGAGGAGTCTGCAATGAACACTTGCATGGGGCAGAGCTGATTGCTGACAGTTACTAGGTGTGTGACTACGGGGAGCTGGGAGGAGACAGTCAGCAGGTGGGGCAGGTATGCAGGGAAAAGTGTGTGCAGTCTTTACAAGCTGCAAGGCACAACAAACAATAGCAGCAGCCTGGAGCTGGCAGCAGATCTGAGGACACTGGTGTTAGCAGAGAAGACAGTGAAGGGTGCAAAGTGTTTAGGAGAGGGCACACAGAGGGTGGTCAGGTGGCGGGAGCCCCAGCAGTGCAAACAGGGGGGTGGTCAGGTGGCAGGAGCCCCAACAATGCAGACAGGGGGGTGGTCAGGTGGTGGGAGCCCCAGCAGTGCAGACGGGGGGGTGGTCAGGTGGTGGGAGCCCCAACAATGCAGACGGGGGGTGGTCAGGTGGCGGGAGCCCCAGCAGTGCAAACTGGGGGGTGGTCAGGTGGTGGGAGCCCCAACAATGCAGACGGGGGGTGGTCAGGTGGCGGGAGCCCCAGCAGTGCAGACGGGGGGGGGGGGGTGGTCAGGTGGCGGGAGCCCCAGCAGTGCAGACGGGGGGGTGGTCAGGTGGCGGGAGCCCCAGCAGTGCAAACGGGGGGGGTGGTCAGGTGGCGGGAGCCCCAGCAGTGCAGACGGGGGGGTGGTCAGGTGGCGGGAGCCCCAGCAGTGCAGACGGGGGGGGTGGTCAGGTGGCGGGAGCCCCAGCAGTGCAGACGGGGGGGTGGTCAGGTGGCGGGAGCCCCAGCAGTGCAGACGGGGGGGTGGTCAGGTGGCGGGAGCCCCAGCAGTGCCCCTTCCCCTTCCAGCTGGATGATTGGCACCTGTCAGATGAAGGTCAGGGTGGGCTCCTGGGATAGAGGGGGCACAGCTCGCACCTCCAGTGACGCCAGAACGTGGAAAATAATAAAACACATGAAAGTAAAAGTTATACTGCGAAGATCAGGAAGAAGCACGAGGAGGAGGAGGAGAGGGCGGAGGAGAGCGAGAGAGGGCAGAGACAGGGAGGAGCAGTCTAATAAGAGGGAGGCTGCAAACTGTCACACAGGGGAGTGTCATGTAGGGAGGCCAGACAAGATCAGGACATAGGGAGCAGTCTATAATGAGACGACAGGACAGAGGTCACAGGAGAGAGCATGAATGGGAGCAGTCTAATAAGACAGGTGCCATATCATTAGAGAGAGCATGCAGACTTATATAAGAAGGCAGGGATCAGTCTAATAAGAGAGGGGGTAGTAATTATAGAGAGCATACACAGTCTAATGAGAGACAGCACACTATAGATATAGAGCGCATGCACAGTCTAATGAGAGAACTATCAGAGTCACGTGACAGGAGGTGACACAAAGTGACTGCTCTGAGACTGCTGTCACCTAACTCCAAGGACATTACATATGTGTTAGACGTCCCCAGCAGCGCCCCCTCTCAGGATGAGGGTGGATTCTCCTGCGTGCAGGGCGCAGTCACCAGGATCACACCAGTCTCACGGTGCTATTTATACGTGTACGTGTATTAGTCTGGTCGGCGGCCACAGGAATGTCACCTCCTCCGGGGAGCTTATTACATAGTTTAATATAGTTAGAAAGTGACAATTAATATGGCAGAACATAGAGAAATCCTCTAAGAGCCTCAGTGACGGCGGACACAGATGAAGCTCCTGACAGATGACATCATCATACGGTTTATATCACAGACCCCTCCCCATCATTTACCCTTACAGTTCTGTCTTACCCTTTCTCATGTGACTATGGCGGACACAGCTTAGCGCCTGTGGGGTTGTTTTGTCCACAGTGCCTGTATCCATTAATAAGGGAAACTTTTCTGACTTTTCTTATCCTCTGCCAGATCAGAACAACAGTAATGCACCAGCAGTGTGAACACAGCCTTAACATGAGACATGAGATAACACGCTGTCTAGATTTGCCTCCAGTATACGGTGTTTGCTTTGTCACTGTTCAGTGTTAGGACATCCTGAGGATCTTTCCGGAGCTGCTGCTTCTTGTACTTCTGTGTACATTTCAGAGTAGACATTAGATCCACAGTCTGAGATGTCAAGAAATAAAATGTTTGGTCACTTGTCCTTTCCATCTCAGCGTGTCCATCCTGTCTATACCATTATGGGGCTGTCACATGGAGAATAAGTCCAGGCCCTAATACTAGCCATGGTGTGGCGAGCCAGCGTCTTCCTTACTAGTCTCGCTCTCTTATCTCTTCCTCAGAATCTCATCGGACAAGCAGAGAAGATGCGGCAGACAGCTCATCACTCTGTATGCTCAGCAAGCAAGACTAAGCATGCATGTCCGTCACAACACATTTACCAAGGTGGACATAGTACAGGGTATTTGGAGAGACAGCAGAGGGCGCTATTCCTGGAATGTCTGCGCTATAAGCAGTCCTTTAATACATGGAAGTACCCGGACTGTGGAGATGTATGGCTGCATTTCTTGTAGTCCGGCTGGTAAGGTGTGAAGCTGTGGGGTCAGTTTTCTATCCAGTTATTCCTTAAGAATCTCAGGGTTGCCCAAAGTGAGTTGTGCGCCATGTGCTTAGCACTTACGCCTCTGCCCTCTCTTCCTCCCAGACTTATGTGATGCAACAGAAGTGATGTTTCGTCTTTTGGTATGTGAATATTTCAGTGGGCACTTATATTTCTCCAGAAACATGGCGCCTGGTGGCAGCCTCATATATAGGAGCACAATCTTGTCAGAGGTATACTATATGTAGGCGAGTCTCACTGGGGAAGGGGGTCCATACAAAGCTTTAAGTACGCCATAGACCTCAAATATCAGATCATTTTGTTCTCAGGAAGATACGCCACTAAGAGACGAGTCTGGAGGGGACATGGAATGGAGGGTCTGGATTCTGGAAGGGGATATGGAATGGAGGGTCTGGATTATGGAGGGGACATGGAATGGAGGGTCTGGATTCTGGAAGGGGATATGGAATGGAGGGTCTGGATTCTGGAAGGGGATATGGAATGGAGGGTCTGGATTCTGGAAGGGGATATGGAATGGAGGGTCTGGATTATGGAGGGGACATGGAATGGAGGGTCTGGATTCTGGAAGGGGATATGGAATGGAGGGTCTGGATTATGGAGGGGACATGGAATGGAGGGTCTGGATTATGGAGGGGGACATGGAATGGAGGGTCTGGATTCTGGAAGGGGATATGGAATGGAGGGTCTGGATTCTGGAAGGGGATATGGAATGGAGGGTCTGGATTATGGAGGGGACATGGAATGGAGGATCTGGATTATGGAGGGGACATGGAATGGAGGGTCTGGATTATGGAGGGGACATGGAATGGAGGGTCTGGATTATGGAGGGGGACATGGAATGGAGGGTCTGGATTCTGGAAGGGGATATGGAATGGAGGGTCTGGATTCTGGAAGGGGATATGGAATGGAGGGTCTGGATTATGGAGGGGACATGGAATGGAGGATCTGGATTATGGAGGGGACATGGAATGGAGGGTCTGGATTATGGAGGGGACATGGAATGGAGGGTCTGGATTCTGGAAGGGGATATGGAATGGAGGGTCTGGATTATGGAGGGGACATGGAATGGAGGGTCTGGATTATGGAGAGGACATGGAATGGAGGGTCTGGATTATGGAGGGGACATGGAATGGAGGGTCTGGATTCTGGAAGGGGACATGGAATGGAGGATCTGGATTCTGGAAGGGGACATGGAATGGAGGGCCTGGATTCTGGAAGGGGACATGGAATGGAGGGTCTGGATTATGGAGGGGACATGGAATGGAGGGCCTGGATTCTGGAAGGGGATATGCAGTGGATAATTTGGATTCTGGATAGGACAGAAGCGAGAACCTGTATTCTGGAACAGAGAGATATTGATTCTGGGAGGGAGGGGAAATCTGTATTGTGGAGGGGACAGAAATAAGAATATGGATGGGTTGGGATTCTACATTGTAGGGGGGCAGAGGGGGATCTGGATTCTGGAGGGGACAAAGGGGTCTGGAAGATTTGAGCTGACATCTACCTAGAGAGTATGGGTTGCATTGTACAGGATTCGGTACGTTCTGTCACCTCCGGCCTTTGTCTTACTCAGAATCTCACATGTTCTAGTTAGGAAAAAAAAGGTTTTTAGCTGTATTTTTAGAAAAGTGTCACCTAATCTATTATATATAATAGTTACTCTGAATCTATAGAAGGGCGATGATTATATACAGTGTATATTCTAGGTCTGTAGGTGTCACACCATGATATAGTGAGTATATTGGTGGGTGATGCCATTACACATGGTAGATTATTGTGGCCTATAACAGAGTCATGTCATTGTATAGAGTGGATATTGTGGGCCTATAGGTGGGTGATTCTATTATATAGCATGGATATTTTGGGCCTATACGTGAGTGAAGCCATTACATAGCATGGATATTTTGGGCCTATAGGAGGGTGATGCTATTATATAGAGTGGACATTGTGGGTGTATAGGCGAGTGAAGCAATTATATAGCAAGGATATTTTAGGCCTATAGGTGGGTGATGCTATTATAGAAGGTAGATATTAGGTGTTTATGGACAGTTTTTTCCTTCCATCACTTTTACTATTACAGAGGATTTCAATGTAAATGAACGGATGCTAAAATATCTAATGTACAATAACACGGAGCATTGCCTAAACCAGCAATAAAGCCACATAATCCCACATAATACGCCCTTGAAATAGCTTTCAGAGATCCCAGATAATCCCAAAATACTCAGCGCTGCCCAAACTGGGGAAGCAAAACCCACAACAAGAGTAAATCCCGCTCAATCTGCTCTTACAGATATTAGTCATTTCCATGTATTGGTAGGAGTCTGCAGCCTAAACCCTGGCCAACAATGGATTCATGATGAGCAAGTCACAGAGTAACACATGAGGGATCATTGTCAGTGGAAACAAACCACCGGACCTGCAGTGTAAAGCATGGAGTAAAGATAAAGGATCTGGTAAGAGAAGGTGGATTGTGGATGGCCTGAGACTGCCCTAGACAGTGGCCCACATCTTCTGACCGCCTGATACTACACCACATGTACCACATCTTCTGATCGCCTGATACCACACCACATGTACCACATCTTCTGACCGCCTGATACTACACCATATGTACCACATCTTCTGACCGCCTGATACCACACCACATGTACCACATCTTCTGACCGCCTGATACTACACCACATGTATCACATCTTCTGACCGCCTGATACTGCACCATATGTACCACATCTTCTGACCGCCTGATACTACACCACATGTATCACATCTTCTGACCGCCTGATACTACACCATATGTACCACATCTTCTGACCGCCTGATACTACAGCACATGTATCACATCTTCTGACCGCCTGATACTACACCATATGTACCACATCTTCTGACCGCCTGATACTACACCACATGTATCACATCTTCTGACCGCCTGATACTACACCACATGTACCACATCTTCTGACCGCCTGATACTACACCACATGTATCACATCTTCTGACCGCCTGATACTACACCACATGTATCACATCTTCTGACCGCCTGATACTACACCACATGTATCACATCTTCTGACCGCCTGATACTACACCACATGTATCACATCTTCTGACCGCCTGATACTACACCATATGTACCACATCTTCTGACCGCCTGATACTACAGCACATGTATCACATCTTCTGACCGCCTGATACTACACCATATGTACCACATCTTCTGACCGCCTGATACTACACCACATGTATCACATCTTCTGACCGCCTGATACTACACCACATGTACCACATCTTCTGACCGCCTGATACTACACCACATGTATCACATCTTCTGACCGCCTGATATTACACCATATGTACCACATCTTCTGATCACCTGATACTACAGCACATGTACCACATCTTCTGATCGCCTGATACTACAGCACATGTATCACATCTTCTGACCGCCTGATACTACACCATATGTACCACATCTTCTGACCGCCTGATACTACACCACATGTACCACATCTTCTGACCGCCTGATACTACAGCACATGTATCACATCTTCTGATCGCCTGATACTACACCACATGTATCACATCTTCTGACCGCCTGATATTACACCACATGTACCACATCTTCTGACCGCCTGATACCACACCACATGTACCACATCTTCTGACCGCCTGATACCACACCACATGTATCACATCTTCTGACCGCCTGATACTACACCACATGTACCACATCTTCTGACCGCCTGATACTACACCACATGTATCACATCTTCTGACCGCCTGATACTACACCACATGTACCACATCTTCTGACCGCCTGATACTACACCACATGTATCACATCTTCTGACCGCCTGATACTACACCACATATATCACATCTTCTGACCGCCTGATACTACACCATATGTACCACATCTTCTGACCGCCTGATACTACACCACATGTATCACATCTTCTGACCGCCTGATACTACACCACATGTATCACATCTTCTGACCGCCTGATATTACACCACATGTACCACATCTTCTGACCGCCTGATACCACACCACATGTATCACATCTTCTGACCGCCTGATACTACACCACATGTATCACATCTTCTGACTGCCTGATATTACACCACATGTACCACATCTTCTGACCGCCTGATACCACACCACATGTACCACATCTTCTGACCGCCTGATACCACACCACATGTACCACATCTTCTGACCGCCTGATACTACACCACATGTACCACATCTTCTGACCGCCTGATACCACACCACATGTACCACATCTTCTGACCGCCTGATACCACACCACATGTACCACATCTTCTGACTGCCTGATACCACACCACATGTATCACATCTTCTGACTGCCTGATACCACACCACATGT
This sequence comes from Leptodactylus fallax, assembly GCA_947044405.1. Taxonomy (NCBI): domain Eukaryota; kingdom Metazoa; phylum Chordata; class Amphibia; order Anura; family Leptodactylidae; genus Leptodactylus; species Leptodactylus fallax. Next base: position 60,677 of record CAMRHE010001342.1, read on the forward strand.
ACCACATCTTCTGACCGCCTGATACTACACCACATGTATCACATCTTCTGACCGCCTGATACTACACCACATGTACCACATCTTCTGACCGCCTGATACCACACCACATGTATCAAATCTTCTGACTGCCTGATACTACACCACATGTATCACATCTTCTGACCGCCTGATACTACACCACATGTACCACATCTTCTGATCGCCTTGTAAGGGTTAAAACATAACTTGCACTATATTCTATATCACAGTATACAGAAAGCACAAGAGGGTGGAATGTTCTGTAAACAAGACTGCGTAGTTGATAAGGACAGACTTGGAGTCTGGGGGAGATATCAACAGTTCTGCCGATTTCAGCAGAACTAGTAGTCTTGGGAGGACATTTAGATAAGGTGAAAATGAAAACATCTGGGGTGATGGGTAAATGAACAAATTTGTGTGATAATGGAACTGGAAAGACCATATATGTATATTGATCACATGACTGTTATGTAATTGAGCTTGCTTTTAAAACTGTATTGAACTACGTAATAAAGTAGAAACGGTTCATACACGGTACCTGTGTACGTCTTGTTTCCCGAGCGCTCGAAACTGGTTATTTATTTAATTAGGATTACGGTGACATCCATCCCAGGGGGACTTGCCCCCCGACAGAAATTGGCGCCCAACGTGGGGCCTCAAGATCGTCTGATGTGCAGCCGATAGAGTGCCGACCCACTCACCGATCGACTTGAGGACGGGACCAGAGGACCTCAGATAGATAAAAACAGTACTGTGAAGGTAAGCCTTTGATCTTGCCAATTAGTATATCTGAGGTTCCTGTGTGTCTATTCTCTGTATCGATGAGTGAGGTAAGCTGCTGCATGCTTATATGACATCTCGATGCCAATTGTATAGTACGGAAGAACCTAAAAGGGACATGTCACCTGTAAATGATATGGAAATTGTTTTCTTTGCTTTTTGTCTTACCTGTTTACCTTTCTACTGAGAAGGCATGTTACCTGTGTTATAAGATATATAAGGCTGCAAAGAATGGGGAAAAGTTCTCTATTCTTAACCCCTAGAGTTTAGAGTTGCGGACAAGGTTCCGAACTGAGAAGCACAGAGTGATTGAAAAGTCCTTGTTTTGGAAAACTAGCCTCCAGCCGTGTCTGGACGGTCAAGGTCGAATGGGACCTGAGTAGTAGCACGAAGGACTTAGTAGAATCCGCGCGAAGAAGTGCGTGTAGTGATTTGGGAGTGTTTTGGTAAGGGGACACAGGCAGAAAGTTGAGCCTGTGGAAGCCAATTGAGGCATTGCCCTGAGCACTACTCCTGAACTTACACAAGTAGTTCATAGAAGACAGAAGAGTCTGTCTGGGAGTTCTCACTAAGTAGTCATAAGTGACCCTCTATTGTCTAAAGGTTGCCCTAGAGGAGTGAGAGACTCATCGGCTGATTAGCTACCAGCCAAGATGGGGAAGGGACCATCTAAGATATGGTACACCCCATGTGAACTAATAGAGATAGGGGAAGGGAAAGAAGTAGCCGCACAGGTAAAGAAAATCCTAAAAAGAGCAGGAATACACAAAACTGGGTTAGTAGACAGTAAGTTTTGGGATCAGTGGAGATTAGATCATGCGGGATTGATTCAGGACAGTAAATTGCAAAGAGGCATATATGGAAGAAAGGAAGCAATAGAATAGGATAAGGGGTGATAGTTCAGGAAATAATGAATCACCCCCACCTCACTCCGAGAATCAGGCTTGAGGGGAGACATTACCCTTCTCAGTATTATTGTTTAATATAACCCATCTTATCTCCCAGTTCTGTATGAAATATTACCTACTTTAACAAAATACTCAGAGAATCTGATATAGTGCAAAGAGAAAAACTGTCCACCATCGGTATGATGTTTATTGGATTATGTATTATATATATATATATGTCAACCTGTATTTGTAATATTCATTCTGTTTATATCAATGCCAGGATTCAACTTTTATGCTTTTTGTAAAATTAAATCCGCTTTCAGGAAATGTCCCCTAAAAAGAAGAAACTAGGATATTGTGATGTTCCACAGGGGTTCAACTTTTGGTTGGAATCCAGTGAAGAAAATTCTAAAGTCTGTGGGGTTTGGGAAATATTTGAAAATTGTACAAAAATAGTAATATGTAATTTTGGTGTCAGTATTAACTGCTATCTGCTTGAATTGTATTCCTGTATTCTGTTGTAGCGCTCTGCAGATGTTCTGCAGGGAATAACCAAAACATTAATTGACTGCCAAGTAGCTCCAAGGACGTTGTATCTGATATGATGAGCATGCAGAAAATCACAAGCTGAACATGATACTGTGTTACCCAATAATGTTACATGTCAATTATTACAAAGTGAAACTTGGCTTTGGGCCTCCGGGGTCCGCAGCCTGTGTATGATGACTATTTATGCCCAAAGGGAAAATATTTTGATAAAAGTGTTAGCCTAAGGTTAAATGGAAAGTAAGGTACAATGACAATATATATGTGTAAAATATTCAAGAACATACTCAAACATATGAAATTATGTCTTGTACTATGTTATGTGAATTTATTGTCTTGCCTGTTATCACCTGAAGTAAGGTATCTGTTAAAAGAGAGAAAGGTGAGTCAGTGGAAGTTTATGGAAGACTTCTCACTAAAGCGGTGGATGCTTTAGATCAAACTGATCCTGTAGAAACCTCATTTCAGGGTAGCAGAATACTCACTAGGTATTTAGTCTCAGACACATCAGATAACATTCTTGGTACAGATGTGATGGGAGTATTAGGTTGTAACATCATGTTACATTCCTCAGGAGAAGCATTTGTAAAAGTCACACATACTAACCATGAGATTTTATGCTTGGTATCTGCTGAGTTTAGTACACCAAATTGTATTTTTGTCCTCACTGAAGAAGAAAATGTACTGTTATCCCAAGTGCCAACAGCATTATGGGCAACTGGGAAAACAGACTTAGGTAAATTGGATGTACCCCCTGTTATGGTAACCCTGAAACCTGGTGCTCAGCCACCCAGGATTAAACAATATCCTCTGACCCATGCCCAAGAGGATGCCATAGCAGTAACAATAGTGGAATTAGTAAAGGCAGAGGCATTAAAGGAATGCACTTCTGTAGCAAACACTCCTCTTTTCCCAGTGAAGAAAAAGGGCAAAAAGGGAGAACCAGACACATACCGTATGGTTCATGATCTTAGGGAATTGACTAAAGTAACACTACTTGAAACCCCAGTGGTACCTAACCCACACACCTTGCTGTCAGCTGTCCCCACAGGTACCACCTGGTACAGTCGTATAGATCTTTCCAATGCATATTTTTCTGTGCCTTTACACCCCGATTGCCAGTATTTGTTTTCATTTACATTCAGGGGTAAACAGTACACTTGGACAGTACTACCACAAGGGGCGCAAAACAGTCCTAACCAATTCACAAGGTGTCTTACACTTATTATGAGTACTTGGTATTTTCCACATGATGATGTTGTTCTGTTACAATATGTTGACGATCTTCTTCTTTGTGCTCCAGACAAACCAACCTGTGAAGCGGCAACCATCAGCCTGTTGTGTTTCCTCTACCAGAACGGCTGCAAGGCCAACAAGGACAAGTTGCAATTTTGCAAACAAAAAGTGGTGTTCCTGGGACACTGTCTCGGCCAGGGTACCAAGCACCTGTCAGATGAGAGGACCAAGGTGGTGAGAGACATGCAGGTGCCGACCTCTCATGCTCAGCTACGTACCTTCTTGGGATTGGTATCCTACTGTAGGCCATGGATCAGATCTGCATCTCTGACCATGCAACCTCTGTACGATAGCCTCTCCTCAAAGCCATTCAGCCTCACACCTGAGGCCTTGGATGCGTTTTACCAGCTGAAGTTGCAGATAGTCAGTGCTCCGGCCCTAGGCCTACCTGACTATCAGAAACCTTTTCAGCTCTACGTGACTGAGATGATGGGGCACGCAACTGCAGTTCTCACACAACAACACATTACAGCTCAAGGTTAGATGCTGTAAGCCAGGGGGACCCCCTCCTGTGTGCGGGTTGTCCTCTCAGTACAAGCATTGCTTGAGAAAAGCTCAGACATTGTCCTAGATCATTTATTGGTTGTGTATACACCATGACACACTCATGACATCCATGCTATCCTCACACAGGTAGACAGACGTCACCTTTCTTTGGCACGGCAGTGCAAAATGGAATTTGCTCTGCAGTCCTCCTCAAACATCTCTTTTCAACGCTGTTTAACTTTGAATCCTGCAACTCTTCTTCCTGTAGGAGTTCATGATTCAAAAGGGGGAGAGGAAGATGAGTTATTTGTAAACTCTCTCTCTGAAGAAGAACTGTTTGACAGCCAGCATGAACATGACTGCGTGGCTCTTATGTCACAGGAAACAGTGGGATTTGACCATGTCACGGATGTGCCATTACAAAATCCTGATTATGAGATGTTTGTGGATGGCTCAAGGTATCTGACAGATGAAGGCAAATTTGTTACAGGGTATGCTGTAGTCACTGAACATGACATCATAGTCCAGGAAGCTCTTCCACCACACATGTCAGCCCAAGAAGCTGAGCTCAAAGCCCTTATGGAGGCTTGTAAGATAGCCAAAGGTAGAACAGCCAACATATACACTGACTCCAGGTATGCTTTTGGCATTGCACATGATTATGGTCCGATATGGAGGGCAAGGAACTTCCTAACGGCCCAGGGCAAGCCAATTAAGAATGGAGATGTGGTAAGTCGACTGATGGAGGCCATACTGCTCCCAAAGCAGCTGGCAATTGTGAAAGTCAGAGCTCACGCAAAAGGAAGGGACCCTGAAAGCCGTGGAAATGAGAGAGCTGACATAGCAGCCAAGGCTGCAGCACTACTGGCGAGAAGGGGTCCCAACCAGGTGAGCAAAATTGACATTGACCTAGCAGACCTAAAAGGGCTGTACTCAAAGGTTACCAGTGTGGAAACTGAAAGATGGAAGAAAGCAGGTGCTACAGAAGGTGATGGTATGTGGAAAATGGGGGATCGATTATGTCTGCCCGCAGCAGTCTACCCCCAGATGGCTGGCTTGGCCCACGGTAAGGTGCATGCCTCTCGAAATGCCATGGAGTCATTAGTGGGTAAATTATGGTTTGCCCCAGGTTTTGGAAGAGCTGCTAGTAACCACGTAAAAGCATGTCACATATGTGCTCTACACAATCCAGGACAGGTAGTTAAAACACCCACCAAGTGTACACTAAAATCCCTGTACCCATTTCAGAGGATACAGATAGATTACATACAGTTGCCTAAGTCTGGAACATACGAGTATGTGTTGGTCTGTGTGGATCTGTTTTCAGGATGGCCTGAGGCCTACCCTGTGAGCAAAGCAACCACACAAGCAACTGCCAAGAAACTGATGTCTGAGCTTGTGTGCAGGTTTGGAGTGCCCGAGGTGATTGAGTCTGACAGAGGTACACATTTCACAGGTGAGATAATGAGAGAAATAATGTCTGCACTAGGGATTGAGCAAGCTTTCCACATACCCTACCATCCTCAGAGTTCAGGCAAGGTGGAGAGGTTGAATGGCACACTCAAATTAAAGATCCAAAAAACGATAGCAGAGACAGGGAAGCCCTGGCCTGAGTGTCTATCTTTAGCCCTTTACTCAGTAAGAACCACCCCTAGCAGGAGGACAGGGTTGTCACCATTTGAAATATTGTTTGGAAGTGCACCCAAAACAGGGTTATACTTCCCTCAGACGTTACAGCTTAACTATGACAGTATTTCTAGCTATGTGCAGAGTTTGTGCCAGAAATTGAGAGAAACACATAAAAAAGTGTTCTCTTCTATTCCAGACCCTTCTGATTTTTCAGGAACGCATAGCTTGCAGCCTGGTGATTGGGTGGTCGTGAAAAGACACACTAGGAAGTCTCTTGAACCCAGGTATGACGGTCCCTTCCAAGTACTGCTGACAACTGCCACTTCAGTAAAATTGGAGGGAAAACCCACCTGGATACACACTTCACATTGCAAGAAAGTTGAAGCACCATCAAAATGAAAACACGACACTTGCTACACCACATGTATCACATCTTCTGACCGCCTGATATTACACCACATGTACCACATCTTCTGACCGCCTGATACCACACCACATTTACCACATCTTCTGACCGCCTGATACCACACCACATGTATCACATCTTCTGACCGCCTGATATTACACCACATGTACCACATCTTCTGACCGCCTGATACTACACCACATGTACCACATCTTCTGACCGCCTGATACCACACCACATGTACCACATCTTCTGACCGCCTGATACCACACCACATGTACCACATCTTCTGACCGCCTGATACCACACCACATGTACCACATCTTCTGACCGCCTGATATTACACCACATGTACCACATCTTCTGACCGCCTGATACCACACCACATGTACCACATCTTCTGACCGCCTGATACCACACCACATGTACCACATCTTCTGACCGCCTGATACCACACCACATGTATCACATCTTCTGACCGCCTGATACCACACCACATGTACCACATCTTCTGACCGCCTGATACTACACCACATGTACCACATCTTCTGACCGCCTGATACTACAGCACATGTACCACATCTTCTGACCGCCTGATACCACACCACATGTATCACATCTTCTGACCGCCTGATATTACACCACATGTACCACATCTTCTGACCGCCTGATACCACACCACATGTACCACATCTTCTGACCGCCTGATACCACACCACATGTACCACATCTTCTGACCACCTGATACTACAGCACATGTACCACATCTTCTGACCACCTGATACTACACCACATGTACCACATCTTCTGACCGCCTGATACTACACCACATGTACCACATCTTCTGACCGCCTGATACTACAGCACATGTACCACATCTTCTGACCGCCTGATACCACACCACATGTATCACATCTTCTGACCGCCTGATATTACACCACATGTACCACATCTTCTGACCGCCTGATACCACACCACATGTACCACATCTTCTGACCGCCTGATACCACACCACATGTACCACATCTTCTGACCACCTGATACTACAGCACATGTACCACATCTTCTGACCACCTGATACTACACCACATGTACCACATCTTCTGACCGCCTGATACCACACCACATGTACCACATCTTCTGACCACCAGATACCACACCACATGTACCACATCTTCTGACCGCCTGATACTACACCACATGTACCACATCTTCTGACCGCCTGATACTACAGCACATGTACCACATCTTCTGACCGCCTGATACCACACCACATGTATCACATCTTCTGACCGCCTGATATTACACCACATGTACCACATCTTCTGACCGCCTGATACTACACCACATGTACCACATCTTCTGACCGCCTGATATTACACCACATGTACCACATCTTCTGACCGCCTGATACCACACCACATGTACCACATCTTCTGACCGCCTGATACCACACCACATGTACCACATCTTCTGACCGCCTGATACCACACCACATGTATCACATCTTCTGACCGCCTGATACCACACCACATGTACCACATCTTCTGACCGCCTGATACTACACCACATGTACCACATCTTCTGACCGCCTGATACTACAGCACATGTACCACATCTTCTGACCGCCTGATACCACACCACATGTATCACATCTTCTGACCGCCTGATATTACACCACATGTACCACATCTTCTGACCGCCTGATACCACACCACATGTACCACATCTTCTGACCGCCTGATACCACACCACATGTACCACATCTTCTGACCACCTGATACTACAGCACATGTACCACATCTTCTGACCACCTGATACTACACCACATGTACCACATCTTCTGACCGCCTGATACTACACCACATGTACCACATCTTCTGACCGCCTGATACTACAGCACATGTACCACATCTTCTGACCGCCTGATACCACACCACATGTATCACATCTTCTGACCGCCTGATATTACACCACATGTACCACATCTTCTGACCGCCTGATACCACACCACATGTACCACATCTTCTGACCGCCTGATACCACACCACATGTACCACATCTTCTGACCACCTGATACTACAGCACATGTACCACATCTTCTGACCACCTGATACTACACCACATGTACCACATCTTCTGACCGCCTGATACCACACCACATGTACCACATCTTCTGACCACCAGATACCACACCACATGTACCACATCTTCTGACCGCCTGATACTACACCACATGTACCACATCTTCTGACCGCCTGATACTACAGCACATGTACCACATCTTCTGACCGCCTGATACCACACCACATGTATCACATCTTCTGACCGCCTGATATTACACCACATGTACCACATCTTCTGACCGCCTGATACTACACCACATGTACCACATCTTCTGACCGCCTGATATTACACCACATGTACCACATCTTCTGACCGCCTGATACCACACCACATGTACCACATCTTCTGACCGCCTGATACCACACCACATGTACCACATCTTCTGACCGCCTGATACCACACCACATGTACCACATCTTCTGACCGCCTGATATTACACCACATGTACCACATCTTCTGACCGCCTGATACCACACCACATGTACCACATCTTCTGTCCACCTGATACCACACCACATGTATCACATCTTCTGACCGCCTGATACCACACCACATGTACCACATCTTCTGACCGCCTGATACCACACCACACGTATCACATCTTCTGACCGCCTGATACTACACCACATGTACCACATCTTCTGACCGCCTGATACTACACCACATGTATCACATCTTCTGACCGCCTGATACTACACCACATGTACCACATCTTCTGACCGCCAGATACTACACCACATGTACCACATCTTCTGACCGCCTGATACTACACCATATGTACCACATCTTCTGACCGCCTGATACTACAGCACATGTACCACATCTTCTGACCGCCTGATACTACACCACATGTATCACATCTTCTGACCCCCTGATACCACACCACATGTATCACATCTTCTGACCGCCTGATACTACACCACATGTATCACATCTTCTGACCGCCTGATACTACACCACATGTACCACATCTTCTGATCGCCTGATACTACACCACATGTATCACATCTTCTGACCCCCTGATACCACACCACATGTATCACATCTTCTGACCGCCTGATACTACACCACATGTATCACATCTTCTGATCGCCTGATACTACACATGTATCACATCTTCTGACCACCTGATACTACAGCACATGTACCACATCTTCTGACCGCCTGATACTACACCACATGTACCACATCTTCTGACCGCCTGATACTACAGCACATGTACCACATCTTCTGACCGCCTGATACTACACCACATGTACCACATCTTCTGACCCCCTGATACCACACCACATGTATCACATCTTCTGACCGCCTGATACTACACCACATGTATCACATCTTCTGACCGCCTGATACTACACCACATGTACCACATCTTCTGATCGCCTGATACTACACCACATGTATCACATCTTCTGACCGCCTGATACTACACATGTATCACATCTTCTGACTGCCTGATACTACACCATATGTACCACATCTTCTGACCGCCTGATACTACAGCACATGTACAACATCTTCTGACCGCCTGATACTACACCACATGTATCACATCTTCTGACCGCCTGATACTACAGCACATGTATCACATCTTCTGACCGCCTGATACTACACCACATGTATCACATCTTCTGACCGCCTGATACTACAGCACATGTACCACATCTTCTGACCGCCTGATACTACACCACATGTATCACATCTTCTGACCGCCTGATACTACACCATATGTACCACATCTTCTGACCGCCTGATACCACACCACATGTACCACATCTTCTGACCGCCTGATACTACAGCACATGTATCACATCTTCTGACCGCCTGATACTACACATGTATCACATCTTCTGACTGCCTGATACTACAGCACACGTATCACATCTTTACACCCTCTAGTCTGAGGTTATAACACCTATTATGTCTAAGTTTTGGTGTGATAATGGCGGCCACATGTCAAGCCACAACCTACTGTCTAGCTAGTAGGAAAAATATGGTTTAAAACTAGACACAGAACTCAGAGGCAGCCAGGATAGTAAGAAGGCCACAGACTCTCCAGCTAAGCCCTGCTGGCAGTAACCCCATGGATTCCCCTCATGTGTCAGAGCTGAAATCTACTGGATTCCTCTGGAGATCTAGGAGACTCACAGTGATCCCAGGATGGGTTGGTGAGGCTATTATTACCTTTCTTCTATTTCTGTGACTCATTTACATATAATGACCCGCTCTTTGATCTCTTAGGAGAGAAGATAAAAGGGTCAATATAACAATGTGATAGGGGAGTAAACACTGCAATAATGATAATAGGATGGAGAAATCCTGGGAATGAGTCCACTGTATACAGCTCTATAAAGTGATATATACTGTCTCATAAGGGGCCAGGTCAGCCTAGATAACAGGGAACCTGTCACTGACACACAGTCCTATCTATATGGCGACAGGTTATAGAGCAGGAGGAGCAGATTGTACATAGTGTCCTATCTACGGGTTATAGAGCAGATTGTACATAGTGTCCTATCTACAGGTTATAGAGCAGATTGTACATAGTGTCCTATCTACAGGTTATAGAGCAGATTGTACATAGTGTCCTATCTACAGGTTATAGAGCAGATTGTACATAGTGTCCTATCTACAGGTTATAGAGCAGATTGTACATAGTGTCCTATCTACAGGTTATAGAGCGGATTGTACATAGTGTCCTATCTACAGGTTATAGAGCGGATTGTACATAGTGTCCTATCTACGGGTTATAGAGCAGATTGTACATAGTGTCCTATCTACAGGATATAGAGCAGATTGTACATAGTGTCCTATCTACAGGTTATACAGCAGATTGTAAAAAGTGTCCTATCTACAGGCTTTAGAGGAGATTGTAAATAGTGTCCTTTTTAACAGGTTATAGGGCAGATTGTACATAGTGTCCTATCTACAGGTTATAGAGCAGATTGTACATAGTGTCCTATCTACAGGTTATAGAGCAGATTGTACATAGCGTCCTATCTACAGGTTATAGAGCAGATTGTACATAGTGTCCTATCTACAGGTTATAGAGCAGATTGTACATAGTGTCCTATCTACAGGTTATAGAGCAGGAGGAGCAGATTGTACATAGTGTCCTATCTGCAGGTTATAGAGCAGATTGTACATAGTGTCCTATCTACAGGTTATAGAGCAGATTGTACATAGTGTCCTATCTACAGGTTATAGAGCAGATTGTACATTGTGTCCTATCTACAGGTTATAGAGCAGATTATACATAGTGTCCTATCTACAGGTTATAGAGCAGATTGTACATAGTGTCCTATCTACAGGTTATAGAGCAGATTGTACATAGTGTCCTATCTGCAGGTTATAGAGCAGATTGTACATAACGTCCTATCTACAGGTTATACAGTAGATTGTACATAGTGTCCTATCTACAGGTTATAGAGCGGATTGTACATAGTGTCCTATCTACAGGTTATAGAACGGATTGTACATAGTGTCGTATCTACAGGTTATAGAGCAGATTGTACACAGTGTCCTATCTACAGGTTATACAGCAGATTGTACATAGTGTCCTATCTACAGGTTATAGAGCAGATTGTACATAGTGTCCTATCTACAGGTTATACAGCAGATTGTACATAGTGTCCTATCTACAGGTTATAGAGCAGATTGTACATAGTGTCCTATCTACAGGTTATAGAGCGGATTGTACATAGTGTCCTATCTACAGGTTATAGAGCGGATTGTACATAGTGTCCTATCTACAGGTTATAGAGCGGATTGTACATAGTGTCCTATCTACAGGTTATAGAGCGGATTGTACATAGTGTCCTATCTACAGGTTATAGAGCGGATTGTACATAGTGTCCTATCTACAGGTTATAGAGCAGATTGTACATAGTGTCCTATCTACAGGTTATAGAGCAGATTGTACATAGTGTCCTATCTACAGGTTATAGAGCAGATTGTACATAGTGTCCTATCTACAGGTTATAGAGCAGATTGTACATAGTGTCCTATCTACAGGTTATAGAGCAGATTGTACATAGTGTCCTATCTACAGGTTATAGAGCAGATTGTACACAGTGTCCTATCTACAGGTTATAGAGCAGACTGTACATAGTGTCCTATCTACAGGTTATAGAGCAGATTGTACATAGTGTCCTATCTACAGGTTATAGAGCAGATTGTACATAGTGTCCTATCTACAGGTTATAGAGCAGATTGTACATAGTGTCCTATCTACAGGTTATAGAGCAGATTGTACATAGTGTCCTATCTACAGGTTATAGAGCAGGAGGGAGAGCAGATTGTACATAGTGTCCTATCTACAGGTTATAGAGCAGATTGTACATAGTGTCCTATCTACAGGTTATAGAGCAGATTGTACATTGTGTCCTATCTACAGGTTATAGAGCAGATTGTACATAGTGTCCTATCTACAGGTTATAGAGCAGACTGTATATAGCGTCCTATCTACAGGTTATAGAGCAGATTGTACATAGTGTCCTATCTACAGGTTATAGAGCAGATTGTACATAGTGTCCTATCTACAGGTTATAGAGCAGATTGTACACAGTGTCCTATCTACAGGTTATAGAGCAGATTGTACACAGTGTCCTATCTACAGGTTATAGAGCAGATTGTACACAGTGTCCTATCTACAGGTTATAGAGCAGATTGTACATAGTGTCCTATCTACAGGTTATAGAGCGGATTGTACATAGTGTCCTATCTACAGGTTATAGAGCGATCCTTAGAGCAGATTGTACACAGTGTCCTATCTACAGGTTATAGAGCAGATTGTGCATAGTGTCCTATCTACAGGTTATAGAGCAGCGGATTGTACATAGTGTCCTATCTACAGGTTATAGAGCAGATTGTACATAGTGTCCTATCTACAGGTTATAGAGCAGATTGTACATAGTGTCCTATCTACAGGTTATAGAGCAGATTGTACATAGTGTCCTATCTACAGGTTATAGAGCAGATTGTACATAGTGTCCTATCTACAGGTTATAGAGCAGATTGTACATAGTGTCCTATCTACAGGTTATAGAGCAGATTGTACATAGTGTCCTATCTACAGGTTATAGAGCAGATTGTACATAGTGTCCTATCTACAGGTTATAGAGCAGATTGTACATAGTGTCCTATCTACAGGTTATAGAGCAGATTGTACACAGTGTCCTATCTACAGGTTATAGAGCAGACTGTACATAGTGTCCTATCTACAGGTTATAGAGCAGATTGTACATAGTGTCCTATCTACAGGTTATAGAGCAGATTGTACATAGTGTCCTATCTACAGGTTATAGAGCAGATTGTACACAGTGTCCTATCTACAGGTTATAGAGCAGACTGTACATAGTGTCCTATCTACAGGTTATAGAGCAGATTGTAACATAGTGTCCTATCTACAGGTTATAGAGCAGATTGTACATAGCGTCCTATCTACAGGTTATAGAGCAGATTGTACATAGTGTCCTATCTACAGGTTATAGAGCAGATTGTACATAGTGTCCTATCTACAGGTTATAGAGCAGATTGTACATAGTGTCCTATCTACAGGTTATAGAGCAGATTGTACATAGTGTCCTATCTACAGGTTATAGAGCAGGAGGAGCAGATTGAACATAGTGTCCTATCTACAGGTTATAGAGCAGATTGTACATAGTGTCCTATCTACAGGTTATAGAGCAGATTGTACATAGTGTCCTATCTACAGGTTATAGAGCGGATTGTACATAGTGTCCTATCTACAGGTTATAGAGCAGATTGTACATAGTGTCCTATCTACAGGTTATAGAGCAGATTGTACACAGTGTCCTATCTACAGGTTATAGAGCAGATTGTACATAGTGTCCTATCTACAGGTTATAGAGCGGATTGTACATAGTGTCCTATCTACAGGTTATAGAGCAGATTGTACATAGTGTCCTATCTACAGGTTATAGAGCAGATTGTACATAGTGTCCTATCTACAGGTTATAGAGCAGATTGTACATAGTGTCCGATTTTTTTTTTTAAAGCTTCTAGATCATTAGAAATTGCACACCCCTTTAAGAGGCCAGTGGGTATTTGAAGCACCCGACTGTATAGGCTGCAGGTGGACAGAACTTTATAATGCCACTATGTCTATGTTATGTAAATCTTCCCTTTAAGATTTCCATATCATTTGTCCTATTTAGTACAGAATATAAAGATACAAGACGTCTTGAGCTGGATCCCAGGGCACTATACTGACAGAATATATATGGATAGAGCCTTCATTTTCTGTTCCTAGTCGCGGGCACAAGTGCTTGTAGTGGGCTCAGCAAACACTTTCTATATGGTAGATCTGAATACAGAGTCAGATTAAGGCGCCACACACAGACCTTTGAAGATGCATTTAAAGGAGCAAAATGAATTGCAGCAAACCATCCGAGAATTTCACACTCTGCTTTGTGACCGGATGTGAAATTTATTCCCCTGGTGAAGCAATATCTTTGCACTGCCAACCTCTCAAGTGTTTAGTCATTTGTGACTTTAAGGATCCTTATGGCTGCTGCTTCAGTAAAGAATCCAGAAACCTTTAGGAGGAAAAAAATGCACAAGACGACTCACTTGTAAATATGGGGGAGGGGAAGGGTCCCTTTTGAGCTGAGGGGCTGATATTGAGGTGATGAAGATGTACCCACATGTGACGTATCTGGGTGACAGTGTCATTGCTGTGCACTATAAACATCTACAAGCTCTTCTTATCTGCTCGGTTACAGATCTATCTTCTGGAATACATCCTATGATAGATAAGAAGAGGTCGGAGACTCTGAATAGTTCGGGCCCAGTCTTAATAAATTCCCCCCAATGTTCACATGAATGTGGCTGAGACGTACCACCATACACAACCAGGGGCATGAGTGGCCCTGTTTCTGGGAAAATCAGAGCCGGGGGGTACCTGCCAAGTCTCTAGGAGGCACTCTCACTGTGTTGGTGGTTTTAAAAGACAGCACAGGGTATGACCATAGGCTTTGGGGTATGATCACGTCTGTTTGAGCAGCAGGTACTTGACCTATGAAGGTTAAGATCTCAGCTAAAATTTGGGGATTCTTAAAGGAAATACTGGGACATCTTGAAGATGGAAGACATAGATGCAGCATTAGTCATGGCCAGTTTGGTGGGCGTCTCTCATACAATGTATTAAGGGCTCCCTTTACAAGTAAGATGCCTCTAACAAGGGCCTCAGGCTGCCCAGTACACACCATCAGCAGGATACAGACATCATCCATGGCTGCCATGCTATATAAATCTTGTAAGGTTTACTGTATAATGTTCTGCATAACAATAAGATGGCAGTGTAGGCAATGACTCCTGGTAGCGCCCAGTGATGGGCACCAGCCCTCTACCCTCCCTCATCTTCTAGAAGTTAAACATTTATTAGATGACTCAGAACAGGGAGTCTTCGTGGACAAGTCTGTCTTCTCTTGACGCTGTGCCTGCTGCAGACTTGTTTGCACCTGAATTAATATTGTTATAGAGGAGAATGTAAAGTTGTCAGGAGGCGCACACACCCTTCCTGCCTCAGGCGACAAATTGATTTTCTTCCTTACTTATGAAACATTTTCGCCACGGACACTGAGCAGAGGAATGAAATTACATTATCAGGCCAAGTTGTTCCCCGAGCCGAGCAGGTCAATCCTATAGCGGAAGAAGCCTCAGAGCCAGCTAAGACTTTCCCTTGGCATCATTCTGAATTTAGGCAAGAGCAGTGGAGGTCGCATAGAACTATACAAGAAGAGAGGGAAGTGCAGAGTAAATGTGGCTGCAAATGTTATCATACATAATATACAAAGGAGATGCCCACATTATACCAACCTAGTCCATATCACTATATACTAGGAGATGTATAACTTATACCAGCTGTACATATAGAGTTATATACAGGAGATCCCCAGGTTATACCAGCTGTACATATAGAATTATATACAGGAGATACCCAGGTTATACCAGCTGTACATATATCATTATATACAGGAGATACCCAGGTTATACCAGCTGTACATATAGAGTTATATACAGGAGATCCCCAGGTTATACCGGCTGTACATATAGAATTATATACAGGAGATACCCAGGTTATACCAGCTGTGCATATATCATTATATACAGGAGATACCCAGGTTATACCAGCTGTACATATAGAGTTATATACAGGAGATACCCAGGTTATACCAGCTGTACATATATATAATTATATACAGGAGATACCCAGGTTATACCAGCTGTACATATATAACCATATACAGGAGATACCCAGGTTATACCAGCTGTACATATATAATTATATACAGGAGATACCCAGGTTATACCAGCTGTACATATAGAATTATATACAGGAGATACCCAGGTTATACCAGCTGTACATATATCATTATATACAGGAGATACCCAGGTTATACCAGCTGTACATATAGAGTTATATACAGGAGATACCCAGGTTATACCAGCTGTACATATATATAATTATACAGGAGATACCCAGGTTATACCGGCTGTACATATATAATTATATACAGGAGATACCCAGGTTATACCGGCTGTACATATATCATTATATACAGGAGATACCCAGGTTATACCAGCTGTACATATATAATTATATACAGGAGATACCCAGGTTATACCGGCTGTACATATATAATTATATACAGGAGATCCCCAGGTTATACCGGCTGTACATATATATAATTATATACAGGAGATACCCAGGTTATACCAGCTGTACATATATAATTATATACAGGAGATACCCAGGTTATACCGGCTGTACATATAGAATTATATACAGGAGATACCCAGGTTATACCAGCTGTACATATATATAATTATATACAGGAGATACTCAGGTTATACCGGCTGTACATATAGAATTATATACAGGAGATACCCAGGTTATACCGGCTGTACAAATAGAATTATATACAGGAGATACCCAGGTTATACCAGCTGTACATATATAATTATATACAGGAGATACCCAGGTTATACCAGCTGTACATATAGAATTATATACAGGAGATACCCAGGTTATACCAGATGTACATGTATAATTATATACAGGAGATACCCAGGTTATACCAGCTGTACATGTATAATTATATACAGGAGATCCCCAGGTTATACCAGCTGTACATATATAATTATATACAGGAGATCCCCAGGTTATACCAGCTGTACATATATAATTATATACAGGAGATACCCAGGTTATACCAGCTGTACATATAGAATTATATACAGGAGATACCCAGGTTATACCAGCTGTACATATAGAATTATATACAGGAGATACCCAGGTTATACCAGCTGTACATATATATAATTATATACAGGAGATACCCAGGTTATACCGGCTGTACATATATATAATTATATACAGGAGATACCCAGGTTATACCGGCTGTACAAATAGAATTATATACAGGAGATACCCAGGTTATACCAGCTGTACATATATATAATTATATACAGGCGATACCCAGGTTATACCGGCTGTACATATATATAATTATATACAGGAGATACCCAGGTTATACCGGCTGTACATATTATAATTATATACAGGAGATCCCCAGGTTATACCAGCTGTACATATATAATTATATACAGGATATACCCACGTTATACCAGCTGTACATATATATAATTATATACAGGAGATACCTAGGTTATACCAGCTGTACATATATATAATTATATACAGGAGATCCCCAGGTTATACCGGCTGTACATATATAATTATATACAGGAGATACCCAGGTTATACCGGCTGTACATATATAATTATATACAGGAGATACCCAGGTTATACCAGCTGTACATATATAATTATATACAGGAGATCCCCAGGTTATACCGGCTGTACATATATAATTATATACACGAGATACCCAGGTTATACCAGCTGTACATATAGAATTATATACAGGAGATCCCCAGGTTATACCGGCTGTACATATATACTTATATACAGGAGATACCCAGGTTATACCAGCTGTACATATATATAATTATATACAGGAGATACCTAGGTTATACCGGCTGTACATATATAATTATATACAGGAGATACCCAGGTTATACCGGCTGTACATATATACTTATATACAGGAGATACCCAGGTTATACCAGCTGTACATATATATAATTATATACAGGAGATACCCAGGTTATACCAGCTGTACATATTATATAATTATATACAGGAGATACCTAGGTTATACCGGCTGTACATATATAATTATATACAGGAGATACCCAGGTTATACCGGCTGTACATATATCACTATATACAGGAGATACCCAGGTTATACCGGCTGTACATATATACTTATATACAGGAGATACCCAGGTTATACCAGCTGTACATATATATAATTATATACAGGAGATACCTAGGTTATACCGGCTGTACATATATAATTATATACAGGAGATACCCAGGTTATACCGGCTGTACATATATCACTATATACAGGAGATACCCAGGTTATACCGGCTGTACATATATACTTATATACAGGAGATGCCCAGGTTATACCGGCTCTAGATATATAATTATATACAGGAGATACCCAGGTTATACCGGCTGTACATATATAATTATATACAAGAGATATCCAGGTTATACCGGCTGTACATATATATAATTATATACAGGAGATACCCAGGTTATACCGGCTGTACATATATATAATTATATACAGGAGATACCCAGGTTATACCAGCTGTACATATATATAATTATATACAGGAGATACCCAGGTTATACCAGCTGTACATATATAATTATATACAAGAGATATCCAGGTTATACCGGCTGTACATATATATAATTATATACAGGAGATACCCAGGTTATACCGGCTGTACATATATAATTATATACAGGAGATACCCAGGTTATACCGGCTGTACATATATAATTATATACAGGAGATACCCAGGTTATACTGGCTGTACATATATAATTATATACAGGAGATACCCAGGTTATACCGGCTGTACATATATAATTATATACAGGAGATACCCAGGTTATACCGGCTGTACATATATACTTATATACAGGAGATACCCAGGTTATACCAGCTGTACATATATAATTATATACAGGAGATACCCAGGTTATACCAGCTGTACATATAGAATTATATACAGGAGATCCCCAGGTTATACCAGCTGTACATATATAATTATATACAGGAGATACCCAGGTTATACCGGCTGTACATATATAATTATATACAGGAGATACCCAGGTTATACCAGCTGTACATATATAATTATATACAGGAGATACCCAGGTTATACCAGCTGTACATATATATAATTATATACAGGAGATCCCCAGGTTATACCAGCTGTACATATATAATTATATACAGGAGATACCCAGGTTATACCGGCTGTACATATATACTTATATACAGGAGATACCCAGGTTATACCAGCTGTACATATATATAATTATATACAGGAGATACCCAGGTTATACCAGCTGTACATATATAATTATATACAGGAGATACCCAGGTTATACCGGCTGTACATATATCATTATATACAGGAGATACCCAGGTTATACCAGCTGTACATATATATAATTATATACAGGAGATACCCAGGTTATACCAGCTGTACATATATAATTATATACAGGAGATACCCAGGTTATACCAGCTGTACATATATAATTATATACAGGAGATACCCAGGTTATACCAGCTGTACATATATATAATTATATACAGGAGATACCCAGGTTATACCAGCTGTACATATATACTTATATACAGGAGATACCCAGGTTATACCAGCTGTACATATATATAATTATATACAGGAGATACCCAGGTTATACCAGCTGTACATATATAATTATATACAGGAGATACCCAGGTTATACCAGCTGTACATATATAATTATATACAGGAGATCCCCAGGTTATACCGGCTGTACATATATACTTATATACAGGAGATACCCAGGTTATACCGGCTGTACATATATACTTATATACAGGAGATACCCAGGTTATACCAGCTGTACATATATATAATTATATACAGGAGATACCTAGGTTATACCGGCTGTACATATATAATTATATACAGGAAATACCCAGGTTATACCGGCTGTACATATATCACTATATACAGGAGATACCCAGGTTATACCAGCTGTACATATATACTTATATACAGGAGATGCCCAGGTTATACCGGCTCTAGATATATAATTATATACAGGAGATACCCAGGTTATACCGGCTGTACATATATAATTATATACAAGAGATATCCAGGTTATACCGGCTGTACATATATATAATTATATACAGGAGATACCCAGGTTATACCGGCTGTACATATATATAATTATATACAGGAGATACCCAGGTTATACCAGCTGTACATATATATAATTATATACAGGAGATACCCAGGTTATACCAGCTGTACATATATAATTATATACAAGAGATATCCAGGTTATACCGGCTGTACATATATATAATTATATACAGGAGATACCCAGGTTATACCGGCTGTACATATATAATTATATACAGGAGATACCCAGGTTATACCGGCTGTACATATATAATTATATACAGGAGATACCCAGGTTATACTGGCTGTACATATATAATTATATACAGGAGATACCCAGGTTATACCGGCTGTACATATATAATTATATACAGGAGATACCCAGGTTATACCGGCTGTACATATATACTTATATACAGGAGATACCCAGGTTATACCAGCTGTACATATATAATTATATACAGGAGATACCCAGGTTATACCAGCTGTACATATAGAATTATATACAGGAGATCCCCAGGTTATACCAGCTGTACATATATAATTATATACAGGAGATACCCAGGTTATACCGGCTGTACATATATAATTATATACAGGAGATACCCAGGTTATACCAGCTGTACATATATAATTATATACAGGAGATACCCAGGTTATACCAGCTGTACATATATAATTATATACAGGAGATACCTAGGTTATACCGGCTGTACATATATAATTATATACAGGAGATTCCCAGGTTATACCAGCTGTACATATATAATTATATACAGGAGATACCCAGGTTATACCGGCTGTACATATATAATTATATACAGGAGATCCCCAGGTTATACCAGCTGTACATATATAATTATATACAGGAGATACCCAGGTTATACCGGCTGTACATATATACTTATATACAGGAGATACCCAGGTTATACCAGCTGTACATATATATAATTATATACAGGAGATACCCAGGTTATACCAGCTGTACATATATAATTATATACAGGAGATACCCAGGTTATACCGGCTGTACATATATCATTATATACAGGAGATACCCAGGTTATACCAGCTGTACATATATATAATTATATACAGGAGATACCCAGGTTATACCAGCTGTACATATATAATTATATACAGGAGATACCCAGGTTATACCAGCTGTACATATATAATTATATACAGGAGATACCCAGGTTATACCAGCTGTACATATATCATTATATACAGGAGATACCTAGGTTATACCGGCTGTACATATATAATTATATACAGGAGATACCCAGGTTATACCGGCTGTACATATATAATTATATACAGGAGATACCCAGGTTATACCAGCTGTACATATATATAATTATATACAGGAGATACCCAGGTTATACCAGCTGTACATATATATAATTATATACAGGAGATACCCAGGTTATACCAGCTGTACATATATATAATTATATACAGGAGATCCCCAGGTTATACCAGCTGTACATATATAATTATATACAGGAGATCCCCAGGTTATACCAGCTGTACATATATAATTATATACAGGAGATACCCAGGTTATACCAGCTGTACATATATATAATTATATACAGGAGATCCCCAGGTTATACCAGCTGTACATATATATAATTATATACAGGAGATCCCCAGGTTATACCAGCTGTACATATATATAATTATATACAGGAGATCCCCAGGTTATACCAGCTGTACATATATAATTATATACAGGAGATACCCAGGTTATACCAGCTGTACATATATCATTATATACAGGAGATACCTAGGTTATACCGGCTGTACATATATAATTATATACAGGAGATACCCAGGTTATACCAGCTGTACATATTGTGACAGGACCAGGGTAAAGTGATAGAAGGAGTATACATTTCTCCCAGATTCCTGACATATACTGTCTAAAGTAGTATAATGTTGTACCGTGTTAGCCATTGAAAGTAGTAGAAGAGAAGAAATCAGGCGATACCTTTTAGAGGCTAACTGAGTATATTTATAAGTAAGCTTTCAGGAGTACTCGCTCCCTTCATCAGACATGGTGTATACCTTCTA
The DNA here is from genome assembly GCA_947044405.1 of Leptodactylus fallax. Lineage (NCBI taxonomy): Eukaryota > Metazoa > Chordata > Amphibia > Anura > Leptodactylidae > Leptodactylus > Leptodactylus fallax. The sequence goes on from CAMRHE010001342.1 coordinate 83,300, forward strand.
AAAGCACCTGGGAAAGCTGTGTTCCTTGCTGGAGAGTTTTACCAAAACCCTGGTGAGAGGTCTGGCTGCTGGAGTAGGGAGAGTTGCGTGTGTCTCCACTCCATTCAGCCACTTCAGGTTTTGGGATGAAGGGGGTTACTTCCTTGTTTCCTGAAGTGTGTATATAAGGGCAGACAGCACAGCGGTATTTGGCTGTCTCTGCTCCTGTGAAACCTCTGTGAGTAATACTGCTGTGAATGGTGCATTGTGTTTGGGGAGCTGTGCAGTAGGCCCAGCTCTCAGTTTAGTTAGTTAGTTAGTTACCTGTGTTATAGGTAGTAGCCGGCTAGGATTTTCTTTTGTATTATTTTTGTTTTGCCTGGAAGAAGTAATAAATCTGGTTGCGGCCAGTTGCACCATATTTGATTGGACTGTGCCAAAAGTGCTCGCCTGAGGAGACGACGATCCCTGAGCTAATCCCGTTACTATATACAATTATATACTGTAGGGGAAGGAGATATACTGTAGATCCAAATCCCAAAAAAACACCATGACCGTGAGAAGTGTCTCTACTATCAGATGCTGGTGAATTTAGTCATAGAGCGCGTCTTTCATCAGAGGTAAAGCAATGTAATGACCATTCTACTATAGAGGGGTCTACTATATGATGGGGAGAGGGGTCTGTAACTGATCCCCCTGCCAAGTGCTTGGTCCAGACTTGGACATTTGTGCTCACCTGAAGGGCATTTTGCTAGTTTTAAGCTCTGTAGGTAGAAGTGTCCCCATATGTGAGCCATCTTTAAGGGGCTTTGCAGAATTTTGGTAAGGATTGCCACTAGGAAAGGGTCATGAATATTAGATTGGTGGGGGTCCGACACCTGGTAATCCACTATTTAGTTGCTATAGGCAGTTGTGACACTGGCAAAAACATAGTATACAGAGTTGGAATCAGACAGCTCTGTACACTGTGTAGGGGCCATGTCGTGATATTGCAGCTCCGCTCCCGTTCACTTGAATAGTGCCGTGCAGCAGTGACCCAGTGGCCATTGCACACATTGTGCACAGAGCTGTATACTTTGGGCTCCATATAGGTGGTGTAGGGTGCTGGACCCCACTGACTTGGCTAGGATAGGGAATCAATATTAAAATCCTAGAAACCCCTTTCAGTCATGGGCAGGGTTGTTGTGTCTCAGACCCGAAGCTCGCCCACAAGTCACAAGACTGCCGAGGCGTCAGCTGTCAGACTCATGTGACCAAGGACATATTTCTCAGATTTTAACACTTGGAACTCCCACCACACAGAGCCCTGCAAAAGAAGCTTTTGTTTCTATGTATGAACGCTGTGTATGTTCAGATGTAGCAGAGCTGAGCTGCTTGCTCACCTGCCACTACATCTCAGTTTAAGGCCACATTCACATGGTCAGTATTTTGCATCTTTGTGTGTACGCCAAAACCAAGTGTGGAATTTACAGTGAGAAAAACTATAAGCTAAAGATTTGCACCTATTCTAAGTTTAGGAACCGCTTGTGGTTTAGGCAATAAATAGTGATGCAAAATACTGACTGTGTGAATGCAGTCTTATAGGATTGATAGGCCAGGGCTCAGCCGGGCCACTAATGTAAGGGAATGGAGTGGCATTGTGACTGAGGGCAATGCTCAATCTTCCTAGCACCTTCTATTGGTGAAGGAGTCACAGGGTAACACCGCAGTTGTCGTATTGGATGGCCAAAGTCGCCGTGTAGCCCTAGCCCAGCACTACTATATCTGACAACTGTGGCTGGGTTCGACCTTTAGTCAGACCTGCACTATTATTGGACATTGTATCGCCAACTCCTCTCCATTGCACAATGCTGCTGACACAGTCCTGCCTCAGCCCCTGGACTCAACCTTCACTCAGACTGAGGGATGATCAGACAATGTGACAGGAGAGACTTGGCCATGTCCTTTAGTAACCTGCAGGCCTGGGAAGACAAGCCTGTGCTCCAGAGTAAACCTTACACCTCCCAGCATGCACTACAGCAGAGCAAGCACAGTACCAGCACTAAGCAGCAGGGGGCAGCAGTCTTCTGCCAGGCCTGAGAGCTAACAGGAAACCAGCAGATTTAGTAAGAGTATCTACTAGCATGGAATCCCTCCCCAGAGAGGAGCCATTGTGTTAGTCGGGCGGCTCTGCTGTATTTATAGCTCTGCGCTCACATTCATATTTCCGTCTCGCTGCTGTAATGAATTGGACTGTGTTTTGTGTGATGCTTCAGAGCTGCAGCTCATTAAACTTGTCACATTGTTTGTAGACCCCATAAAAATCGATTCATGAAAGATACAAGAGCTCTCGCCAACAAAGGAAACATCACCTTGTAACACATCCAAGCGGTGGGATAATCACATCCAGAGTTCAAAGACTTCATGCCTGGAAAATCTCCACTCGCCGGGGTTACTTATTAATCTCAGATAATGCAAATAAGGGACGTGGCGGAGATTAATGCCCCCTCCCCCAGGCGCTATTACCAGGCAGTCAGTGTAACCATTATAACACCCCGCTGACACTGGCGGAGGACATCATCTATACACAAAGCTTCCCCACTGTACACTCTTCTATCACTGGGGGTCCCTCTTATGTCAGTGCCATCATGGGGGATTCAGAAATAGCATTCTACTAAGTGGTTTTGCCCATAAACCCCGCCCATTTATATAGGACACACCCTCACAGAATTTGAATGGCAACCCATAATAAACACAGATCCCCTAAACAAATACAGAGCGGGCCCCCTAAACAAATACTAATACAGAGCGGACCCCCTGAACTAATACAGAGCGGGCGCCCTGAACAAATACAGAGCGGGCCCCTGAACAAATACAGAGCGGGCCCCTGAACAAATACAGAGCGGGCCCCTGAACAAATACAGAGCGGGCCCCTGAACAAATACAGAGCGGGCCCCTGAACAAATACAGAGCGGGCCCCCTAAACAAATACAAATATAGAGCGGACCCCCTGAACTAATACAGAGCGGGCGCCCTAAACTAATACAGAGCGGGCCCCTGAACTAATACAGAGCGGGCGCCCTAAACAAATACAAATACAGAGCGGGCCCCCTAAACAAATACAAATACAGAGCGGACCCCCTAAACTAATACAGAGCGGGCGCCCTGAACTAATACAGAGCGGGCCCCCTGAACTAATACAGAGCGAGCACCTGAACTAATACAGAGCGGGCCCCCTGAACTAATACAGAGCGGGGCCCCTGAACAAATACAGAGCGGGCCCCCTAAACAAATACAGAGCGGGCCCCCTAAACAAATACAGAGCGGACCCCCCTAAACAAATACAGAGCGGGCCCCCTAAACAAATACAGAGCGGGCCCCCTAAACAAATACAAATACAGAGCGGGGCCCCTGAACTAATACAGAGCGGGGCCCCTGAACTAATACAGAGCGGGGCCCCTGAACTAATACAGAGCGGGGCCCCTGAACTAATACAGAGCGGGCCCCCTGAACTAATACAGAGCGGGCCCCCTGAACTAATACAGAGCGGGCCCCCTGAACTAATACAGAGCGGGCCCCCTAAACAAATACAAATACAGAGCGGACCCCCTAAACAAATACAAATACAGAGCGGGCCCCCTAAACAAATACAAATACAGAGCGGGCCCCCTGAACTAATACAGAGCGGGCCCCCTGAACTAATACAGAGCGGGCGCCCTAAACTAATACAGAGCGGGCCCCCTGAACTAATACAGAGCAGGCCCCTAAACAAATACAAATACAGAGCGGGCCCCCTGAACAAATACAAATACAGAGCGGGCCCCCTAAACAAATACAAATACAGAGCGGGCCCCCTAAACAAATACAAATACAGAGCGGGCCCCCTAAACAAATACAAATACAGAGCGGGCCCCCTAAACAAATACAAATACAGAGCGGGCCCCCTAAACAAATACAAATACAGAGCGGGCCCCCTAAACAAATACAAATACAGAGCGGGCCCCCTAAACAAATACAAATACAGAGCGGGCCCCCTAAACAAATACAAATACAGAGCGGGCCCCCTAAACTAATACAAATACAGAGCGGGCCCCCTAAACTAATACAAATACAGAGCGGGCCCCCTAAACTAATACAGAGCGGGCCCCCTAAACTAATACAGAGCGGGCCCCCTGAACAAATACAAATACAGAGCGGGCCCCCTGTCGCTCTATTAAGGGACATTATTCTACAGGTTATATTTGGAATATTTCTTATAAATCCTCTTTGTTTTCTAGTACTGATCAGGAGTCGCATCGTGTCATACTCCAATCACCTCCAGAGCTGCGATCACAATCCTGTTGGCTGCAGCTTGGAATTGTTGTAACAGTGTCGCCCATCAGACAATTGTAGTGTGTGTGTTGTGTGCTCTAAACGCATTGCCCTGTGCACCAGCAGGGGGCGCGGTGTCACATGTGCGCCTCCATGCTGGAAAAACAAGGAAACAAGCTGAATTTGTGATTGCAGCTCTGGATGTTACTGGAGTAGAAGACTGAATACAAATACTGGTTAGCACTAGATAAATCCTACAAGTAATAGTTCTGACACACCAAAGCTGCAATGTGTGGATTTACCCTAAGTGGAAGAATAGACCAGGATTACTTCCAGTCCCCCCCCAACTACTTGATCTAATTAATAATAACGGGAATCGCTGACAGAGATTTATCGGTTCGGTTTTCTTTATATAAATTACATCTAATAATTGGAAATAGAGCAGCGTCCCCGCAGTCACCAATGAGCCGCTCAGTCGCCCAAATGAGACACTGATGAATTAATGACTGCGCCTGCGGGCACCACTGCTCTGCCTCATACAGGGGGCGCCACTGGAGGCCGGGCTGGAGACTACTTATTAGGAGGAAACACCAAGCATCAGCTGACCAGCTTTAAAGATGGCGGACAGAGAGTCTGTAAGCCTATGGATCAGGCCTCAGGGCACTTGGTTAGGACTTGGGTGAACCTGAAATCTCACTATATTAGGGAACGGTGTCATGTGACTTTAGAGGTACAACCCACTGAAGATGCACAGGCAACACAAGATGCGCAGGCGACACAAGACACACAAGATGCGCAGGCAACACAAGGTTGGAGCAATGGACACAGCTTGACGTTTCCTTGTAGAGAAAGCATAGGCCTTATTGCCGCTAACACTAAAGGACTCAAATAGAATAGCACCCTACAAGCAGTGGATGGTGTAGCACCCTACAAGCAGTGGATGGTGTAGCACCCTACAAGCAGTGGATGGTGTAGCACCCTACAAGCAGTGGATGGTGTAGCACCCTACAAGCAGTGGATGGTGTAGCACCCTACAAGCAGTGGATGGTGTAGCACCCTACAAGCAGTGGATGGTGTAGCACCCTACAAGCAGTGGAAGGTGTATCACCCTACAAGCAGTGGATGGTATATCACCCTACAAGCAGTGGATGGTATAACACCCTACAAGCAGTGGATGGTGTAACACCCTACAAGCAGTGGATGGTGTAGCACCCTACAAGCAGTGGATGGTGTAGCACCCTACAAGCAGTGGATGGTGTAGCACCCTACAAGCAGTGGATGGTGTAGCACCCTACAAGCAGTGGATGGTGTAGCACCCTACAAGCAGTGGATGGTGTAGCACCCTACAAGCAGTGGATGGTGTAGCACCCTACAAGCAGTGGATGGTGTAGCACCCTACAAGCAGTGGATGGTGTAGCACCCTACAAGCAGTGGATGGTGTAGCACCCTACAAGCAGTGGATGGTATAACACCCTACAAGCAGTGGATGGTATAACACCCTACAAGCAGTGGATGGTATAACACCCTACAAGCAGTGGATGGTGTATCACCCTACAAGCAGTGGATGGTGTAGCACCCTACAAGCAGTGGATGGTGTAGCACCCTACAGCCAGTGGATGGTGTAGCACCCTACAAGCAGTGGATGGTGTAGCACCCTACAAGCAGTGGAAGGTGTAACACCCTACAAGCAGTGGATGGTGTAGCACCCTACAACTAGTGGATGGTATAACACCCTACAGCCAGTGGATGGTGTAGCACCCTACAAGCAGTGGATGGTGTAGCACCCTACAACTAGTGGATGGTATATCACCCTACAGCCAGTGGAGAGCTCAGTTCCAGTCCTGTTATCTCAAATGGCATAGCCCAAGTAACCAATCCTACTAGCTCAGATTTATAGAAATATAATCTATATACTGTATAATAATATATAGCCAACTACAAGTCTCAGCGTATTGTAAGAGCCTCAGATTATTAGGGTATGCTGGTGCTTGTAGTTTTCCCACCATCTGCATTGACCAAGATGCTAATCATGGCTGTAAGTTATAGCATTGGATAGATCACTGAGGTCAGGCTAATGACACATCTGACAGAGTCAGCAGGGCAGCGCTTTGTACACATTGGGCAGCGCTTTGTACACATTGGGCAGCGCTTTGTACACATTGGGCAGCGCTTTGTACACAATGGGCAGCGCTTTGTACACATTGGGCAGCGCTTTGTACACATTGGGCAGCGCTTTGTACACAATGGGCAGCGCTTTGTACACATTGGGCAGCGCTTTGTACACAATGGGCAGCGCTTTGTACACATTGGGCAGCGCTTTGTACACATTGGGCAGCGCTTTGTACACATTGGGCAGCGCTTTGTACACATTGGGCAGCGCTTTGTACACAATGGGCAGCGCTTTGTACACATTGGGCAGCGCTTTGTACACAATGGGCAGCGCTTTGTACACAATGGGCAGCGCTTTGTACACAATGGGCAGCGCTTTGTACACATTGGGCAGCGCTTTGTACACATTGGGCAGCGCTTTGTACACAATGGGCAGCGCTTTGTACACATTGGGCAGCGCTTTGTACACAATGGGCAGCGCTTTGTACACAATGGGCAGCGCTTTGTACACAATGGGCAGCGCTTTGTACACAATGGGCAGCGCTTTGTACACATTGGGCAGCGCTTTGTACACAATGGGCAGCGCTTTGTACACAATGGGCAGCGCTTTGTACACATTGGGCAGCGCTTTGTACACAATGGGCAGCGCTTTGTACACAATGGGCAGCGCTTTGTACACAATGGGCAGCGCTTTGTACACATTGGGCAGCGCTTTGTACACATTGGGCAGCGCTTTGTACACATTGGGCAGCGCTTTGTACACAATGGGCAGCGCTTTGTACACAATGGGCAGCGCTTTGTACTCATTGGGCAGCGCTTTGTACACAATGGGCAGCGCTTTGTACACATTGGGCAGCGCTTTGTACACATTGGGCAGCGCTTTGTACACATTGGGCAGCGCTTTGTACACAATGGGCAGCGCTTTGTACACAATGGGCAGCGCTTTGTACACATTGGGCAGCGCTTTGTACACATTGGGCAGCGCTTTGTACACATTGGGCAGCGCTTTGTACACAATGGGCAGCGCTTTGTACACAATGGGCAGCGCTTTGTACACATTGGGCAGCGCTTTGTACACATTGGGCAGCGCTTTGTACACAATGGGCAGCGCTTTGTACACAATGGGCAGCGATGTGACTCTCCAATCTTGGCCAAAAATAGTCACCTTAGTGGTGAGATCCAGAGATCAGGCGAAGAACGATAGCAATGTCTCCTCTCACTTCTCACATGCAGCCACACGTGTGCTCTGTCACGGGTTGTGGTGCAGGCTCTGTAGAAATAGAGGGCGGCCGCTTACACCAAGCTCCATAAAGGGAAACTCCAGCAAAATCCACACATGCCACCAGTGCTTTAGGCTGGATTCGCACAGACAGTTTTAGTTTTGTTCGTTTTCACAGCATTTTTCACGTTTTTTTTTTTTTTGCATGTTACTGCAGAATCTATAGTACAGAATAAACGCATGAGACACAGTGGTTTGGTTTTGAGAGTCTTTTATGGTGTTTTTTGTCAGCATGCTCAGGGCTTAGCTTTAGGCTTCTTTATACGCCTTGAAAACAGCACCAAAAACAATAGCAAAAAAAGTCTGAAACCTTCTTTCCATTTTCAGCCACTTACTCTTTGGACCCTGTTCTGTTCCAGGGCTCCAGTTTTGAGTCCATAGTGTGAAATCCATGTCCTGTGTCGGGGGCTCAGGCTACTGTTGTGTCCCTTTGTCATGCTTTACACTGCAGCTCTGCTCCCTTAAGGCACAGCAATGATTAGTTTAGCTGCATTGTGTGAGGCAGGAGAAGATCCATGTCCAGTCTGACCAGAGGCTTAGGGTTTTGCAATGTCCATCCTCTGTGCTTTACACTGCAGCAGTACTTGTTCATACTAAATGTTGTGTATCAGGAGGCGGCCAGTACTTATATACAGACGGAGGAGACAGCAGGTTGGCTTTACTCATTCTCTGCACCCCCAACCAGCTGCTACAATCAGATCTAATGATAATGGGGTGCGCTGCCCCCCCCCTCCAAAAGAGACAATGGATGTGGGTGTCTGAGGGGTGACAGCTCACTAAATATAACACCAGGATGAACACTGCAGCTTAATGTCACTTAAGTGCTGTATATGGCACAAGGGCCGGGAATAGAGTAAAGGATTAATAGCTTTATAATGTCAGCTGCGACAAGGCCCAGGGACCTGGGAGTCATTATTTTACGAGATGGAAACGTAGGCAAGCAATGTGACACACCGCCACTGGAGCAGGGGGCCTATAGGGACAGCGGCAGGAGTTACTGAGAGGGAAATACGTAAATTTATGAGTCAAGAAGGAGGGAAGAATATAAGAGGGAGAATTCTGAATTCAAGACACCTCACATCTCCAAAGTAGAATAGTCCTTAGGGGGAGAATGTATGAGGGCTCCCTCATAAACAGGGCCACACCTTCTATTAAGATCGTCAGGGGCCCGGCTCCTGGGAGCCTCAACAATCATCTGATCGCCACAGCCATAGTAATACATGCAGGCCTGTGAAAGGAAAGCTTCAAGCTAACAGCTCGGGGTTATGGCGGGGCTTGCAGGGAAGTCCAAATCACAACACCCCATAGATATGTCCCGGGAGAACATACCCTGAAAGTTTTCCTAAAGATATTCCTGCAAACTAATACCTAGAAATGTCATCAATGTCCTGCCCCAGAAATACATATATAAAACTATAGGACATATATACACAGAAATACATATATAACACTATAGGACATATATACACAGAAATACATATATAACACTATAGGACATATATACACAGAAATACATATATAACACTATAGGACATATATACACAGAAATACATATATAACACTATAGGACATATATACACAGAAATACATATATAACACTATAGGACATATATACACAGAAATACATATATAACACTATAGGACATATATACACAGAAATACATATATAACACTATAGGACATCTGTACTTTTAATATGGCGGGTCCTATTAGCAAAAAACATTGCTGGGCTCTTGGATCTTTGTATGAGCTTCATTCTCTTACTCTGCCACCTAGTGGAGGCTCCACAAACAGTATTAAAACAATAGGCTAAGATACAACAGCTCAGCAAACAATCACACATGATGGGATCAGATACACAACTGAGCAAACAGTAAGTCACAATTCAGGCTTAGATACACACGTGGACAAAATTGTTGGTCCCCTCCCTCGTTTAATGAAAGAAAAAGTAATTTGCCAAACTCCATGTTGACAATCCACAAAGCTTCTGGGTGAATGTCCTATGGACAGATGAGACAAAAGTCAAGATTTTTGGCAAGGCACATCAGCTCTAGGTTCACAGAGGGAAAAATGAAGCCTATCTTGAAAAGAACACTGTCCCTACTGTGACACATGGAGGAGGCTCTGTTATGTTCTGGGGCTGCTTTGCTGCATCTGGCACAGGGGGTCTTGAATCTGTGCAGGGTACAATGAAATCTCAAGACTATCAAGGGATTCTAGAGAGAAATGTGCTGCCCAGTGTCAGAAAGCTTGGTCTCAGTCGCAGGTCATGGGTCTTGCAACAGGATAATGACCCAAAACACACAGCTAAAAACCCCCAAGAATGGCTAAGAGGGAAACATTGGACTATTCTGAAGTGGCCTTCTATGAGCCCTGACCTAAATCCTATTGGAAGGAGCTGAAACATGCCGTCTGGAAAAGGCACCCTTCACACCCGAGACAACTGGAGCAGTTTTCTCATGAGGAGCGGCCAAAATCCCTGCTGAGAGGTGCAGAAGTCTCATTGACAGTTACAGGAATCGTCTGATTGCAGGGATTGCCTCAAAAGGTTGTGCAACTAAATATTAAGGGAACCCTCATTTCTGTCCAGGCCTGTGTCATGTTGAAGCCTGGTTGGAAAGCAATGTCTGACTTTCATTTGTTCATTTTCATAGAATTTTTATATATTATTACTTTTGTCAGATTCAAGTTATTTCTGTGACCATTGTGAGGTTTTCTTTCATTAAACGAGGGAGGGGACCAACAATTTTGTCCACGTGTGTACATAGATACAGCAGCTCAGAAGACAGTGTCACTCAACAGGGTCTCATCTTAACAACTATCTCCTACCGCTGCGATCAGGAGAACGGGGGTCTGTAAGTCCCCTATGTGGTCTGCATACATGGCCACCACTCCATACACTTCTAGAGCTTGTCTGTTCTGTGGCAGTCACATAGAGGTGAATAGAGCAGTGACCAGACATACGCACTACTGCTCCAGTCACATGAGGCACAGAATGGATCCTCATATATATCTAACATAGGACTGGGCAATAAATCGCAAAATTACCAAAATCCATAGTGAGCTGAATTAATGGACGTGAGCTTACTGACATCCATTGTGTCAATTATTTACATCAATGTCATCCTGTCTCATGATGCCATCGGCTACAGGCTATGTCGCTGGCTGTACTCTGTCCAGTCAGGATATGTGAATAACCAAGACCAAAATCCAGTGGCATGTAAATAGGAGGCGTGGGATATAAATGGGGGAGTGTCCTAAAATAATGGTTCATTAATCGTAATGGAGGTAAAATGTTCAATTAATTATTCGTGATTTTCATCTAGGTCATAATCTAATGTCTTGCAACCCACTGTCTATGGAGATAAACCCATCCTGGACGTATTAGTCATATAAATCGTCATACAAGTATATAGATCCTAAGAACTGTATACATTAGGCACCTGCTATATACAGACTGATACATGTAACCTATTTGTAGCCGATGGTAACAACATTGATCATTTTTATTTTACATCTACCTAATAAATAACTGGAGAGATTTTCTAGATGTCGATGATAATTTGGAGCAAATTAAAGACCTAAATTTATTGTGTCAAACTTCTGCAGCCGTAATGAGGCAATATGTCACCTCGTGTATTCCACGGGGGAATCTGCAAATTGGTAAATTTAACACAATCATGAAAAAACCAGAAAGGATCTTGTGAAGGTCACAGCGCGAATAACATGTCAGACAAATAATAAAGGAAGTTTATTTGTACAAGGCTCAGATAATAAATGTGATTGCCACTTGCCAAGTCCAATAAGCAGCCAACCTGACAAAGTAAGGCAGTGTTCACATCTGAGCTGTACCTTCCGGCAAAACAAAACTGGCAAGAACACTACTGCATGCAGCGCTAGTCTTATAGGCACGTATGACAGACCTGACAAAAGAACAGTGAAAAGAAGCAGAGGATCAATTTTGATGTATCTCAATTACAACTATACAATATGTACAAGAATATAACTACTATAATACTGCTCCTATGTACAAAAATATAACTACTATAATACTACTCCTATGTACAAGAATATAATGCTATAATACTGCTCCTATGTACAAGAGTATAACTACTATAATACTACCTCCTATGTACAAGAATATAACTGCTATAATACTGCTCCTATGTACAAGAATATATCTACTATAATACTGCTCCTATGTACAAGAATATAACTACTATAATACTGCTCCTATGTACAAGAATATAACTACTATAATACTGCCCCCTATGTACAAGAATATAACTACTATAATACTGCTCCTATGTACAAGAATATAACTACTATAATACTGCTCCTATGTACAAGAGTATAACTACTATAATACTACCTCCTATGTACAAGAGTATAACTACTATAATACTACCTCCTATGTACAAGAATATAACTACTATAATACTGCTCCTATGTACAAGAATATAACTACTATAATACTGCTCATATGTACAAGAATATAACTACTATAATACTACCCCCTATGTACAAGAATATAACTGCTATAATACTGCTCCTATGTATAAGAATATAACTACTATAATACTGCCCCATGTATAAGAATATAACTACTATAATACTGCTCCTATGTACAAGAATATAACTACTATAATACTACTCCTATGTACAAGAATATAACTACTATAATACTGCCCCCTATGTACAAGAATATAACTACTATAATACTGCTCCTATGTACAAGAATATAACTACTATAATACTACTCCTATGTACAAGAATATAACTACTATAATACTGCTCCTATGTACAAGAATATAACTACTATAATACTACTCCTATGTACAAGAATATAACTACTATAATACTGCTCCTATGTACAAGAATATAACTACTATAATACTACTCCTATGTACAAGAATATAACTACTATAATACTGCTATGTACAAGAATATAACTACTATAATACTGCTCCTATGTACAAGAATATAACTACTATAATACTGTCCCTATGTACAAGAATATAACTACTATAATACTGCTCCTATGTACAAGAATATAACTACTATAATACTGCTCCTATGTACAAGAATATAACTACTATAATACTGCCCCCTATGTACAAGAATATAACTACTATAATACTACCCCCTATGTACAAGAATATAACTACTATAATACTGCTCCTATGTACAAGAATATAACTACTATAATACTACCCCCTATGTACAAGAATATAACTACTATAATACTACCTCCTATGTACAAGAATATAACTACTATAATATTACTCCTATGTACAAGAATATAACTACTATAATACTGCTCCTATGTACAAGAATATAACTACTATAATACTACCCCCTATGTACAAGAATATAACTACTATAATACTGCTCCTATGTACAAGAATATAACTACTATAATACTACTCCTATGTACAAGAATATAACTACTATAATACTGCTCCTATACTATAATACCATAACAGTATTTATAGGACCTCCTGATTGTAAACTACAGCCCAGTATTTTGTCCTTGTTCACACCTAGACATGAGATATATTTACATGCTGCTTTCAGGGTTTATTTAAAGTCAGGACAGACCACAAATTAGTCTTATTAAGCTGCAGGAAGGACAGTTTTATGGCGGCATAAACTCCCTTCATCTCTAAAATTATAACTTGTCAGCTCTTCTCCAGCCTGTAAAAGATTGGTTCCCTTTATGCTAATCGTCTTCTTCATCAGAGTTTTCTTGCTGACATTAATCTGGGTTATTTATTCAGATTTCCAAGGATAAGAACTCAGAGATTACTCAGTGTGGCATTGCTCTGAGATCAGCGGTGGTCCGCCCGTCACTTTACGGGGCTTTAGAGTTGGTGGTCTCAGAGGTTTCTTGATGACATTTAATAGGAGTCTGGCCAGCACAGCCAAAAACGGCCGGCTTTATGCTAATGACTCGGCTTATTTATGCAGCACTTTAGCAAGGAAAACATTGTGCACTTGCTCACATGATCATTCTCTGCCAAGAGGGACGTCTTATTCTGATATCCCCAACTTCCTGATCCCTGCATTAGCTGTACGAGATGGTGGAACTACAATGATTATGTCCACATCCCATAAAAAAGGGTTGGACTGGTCAACCAAAGCAGCATAGGATGTTCCTAGGTTCTAACTATGAAGAGTCATATTTGGGTTAAGTAACGCTAAGTTCACAGCTGCGTTCAGATTTCCGTTCGTGGAGTTAGCTTCTGAACCTAGCCTAAGTTGTCATAAACTGGAAGTTTGATGACCCTAGGACACATGACATCACCCAGGGGGCTAGAAGAGGACCCAGAGGGAGCGCCGGACACTGCAAGGATGCCCAGAAGAGGTGAAGGAAGGTTGAGTATAACATTTTTTTACTCTTTCCCTGGGCCTTCACCTATTATATTACTTTCAGTTCCGGTTCGCAGGTGATGAAGCACCATAGTTTCTGGTTGAACCCAAAACTTTTGTAAAATTCTGATCAAATTTGGTTAATTCCAAACTTCTCTAGTTCTAACATAATGGATCCCAAATAAAACAGGCCCTGCAGCCCTTTCCATCCACAGCGCTGCAGGTAAAACTGCGACTTTATGCACAACGTCATGTGACCACTGGCCACTACAGCTGGGCGGGACTTTGTACATGGCAGTGGATGCAGTTAGCACTGCATTGGATGTCCACACTGCATATTTTAGGCTGAACCCCTTCCCAATAAGCAGTATGGATACAGCCTCACCCCTGCTGTGTATCCCCTTCCCCGGGATGAGGTTCATAATACAGAGCTGCAGTGGTCAAAGTGATGTAAGCGCACTCGACAGAGCGAAATTCCTGCAAAGATCACTGCACACTGTAAGACTGAGAGCAAAGCTGGGTCAGGGAATGCTACGCGGCAGCCTGGTGCTCCAGCAGTCGGATTACAATTTAATTAAAACTTAATGATAACCCTGGGCCACCATTCTTTAGCTGGAATTTTCTGCAAGGAGATTTTCTGTACATTTCTTATCACAGGAGCAGATACTGGCAGTGCACAAGTGCAGAAATGAAGAGGTTTAGTAGAGCTGTCTCTATTCAGGGTGCGAAGAGCTTTGACTCCACAGGTGATCGGCCGTACATCATCTGCAGTCTTATTCTCACCATAATGACAGAGCATTACCTGGACCATCATTCTCTGCCGCTGGAGCGGGACACTTTGTCCTGTGCAGATTATATTAGAATTATAGATCAATTTCAGCTCATTTTAATAATGGATTAGCAGGATGGCACCACAGGGCCCGGCGTTCCTTCGGCTCCTCAGTAATGACAGCGCTCATTTACAAGGAACTTTTAATGGGTTGTTACATAGTATCTCGGCCTAAACTACAGACACCGCAATTACTGGACAGTGAAAAGTTCTGAAACTTTGTTACAATTTGTTACAGTTGTGAAAGTCTCAGTAATGGCTTCTTGTTCTGTCCTGATCATGTACTGATGGGCTTATTCCAAGGAGAGAGCTCCAATACATTGTAACAAGTCATGCACCTGTATAAGTAGCAGATCTAAAAAAGTTCTCATCTGTGGATGCAAATTGCAGCAACCATGCGGACGCACAGTGGCCCATAGCTCAATGCTTTGCAATGGGATGGGTTTTGGCTCTGTGTGGTTGGTGTAACGTGTGTAAAGAGGAACAGGACCTGCTGTCCACTTATTCTGCACCCATCAGTGCCCCTCAGCCAATGCTTTCTGGTTGGTATTACATGATTCACGTCCTAGAAGATTTCCTAAGGATGTCATCCTATTTTCTGTATTTTACGTACATAAACAAAAAGCAAGAGCACCGAGCAGTGCGTAGTGCATTATCACTTAGGAAAAGGTGCGAGTGAAAAGAACAATTAGCTTCTCACCTTCTTGGGTTGTGTTAAATAACTTCTAGGCAGGATAGTATAACAGTATAGGATACAGGATTGCTGCTGTCACTGTGTGCCACCAAGTAGGAGGTAGAAGGACGATACGGGTGTTCGGACCAATTCACAAGGACTGCACAGATCCAGACCTGATAGCATAAATAATTTATTTCCAAGAGCACGCCAAACAAACACACAACGCGTTTACAAGCCCCTTTTTCAAATGTGTGTAAAACTCCCTTCGAGGAAGTACTTTCAGCTATAGAGGAGCTTTCAAAAAGCTTTCCTATTTTAGGTGACATGGTCATATCTGGTGCAGGCGGCAGGTCTAGGTTTGACTTCCATTATGGCCTAGTAGCTGAGGCTCAATACAAAAGACATGGTTTCCTGTGACTATATACTTCTAAGAGTGTTGCACATGTTCCTTTTTACTCCGAACATTTAAGATGTAAGCCTCTTAGGTAGATTCCTGATTATGGTTATTCCTGGCTACGGTTTTAAGTAATGATAGTGTTGATACTGAGTGCCATATTTCTGAAGATGCCCCCACATGTTCATAGTAACATGACTGCCCAGGGTGGATAATCCATGAACATTTTCCACCACTTTTCATTTAAGGTACAACCTGGTCTTGTCTACCACATCCTTATATCATGGGTTTTCCTGGTTAGGGGGTGTTGTGCTCTCACCCTGCAGATTCTGAGTGGTGTGCCCAGGAACAACCCAACCACAGGTGGAGGACAATGGCAGAGTAATGTGCAGAAGAAGGAACAGGTTAATAGGTTTTGCACGTCAGCGGCGGCCACGCTTTTTCCAGTCGCAGAGTATTTTATCACACTCCATTCCTCCAGGTACAATGCATCAGAGAGCTGTCAGCAGCCGGGTTATAATCACGCTCTCCTCCGCAGTCTACATTCAGATAACACAGCTTCATTTTTCCATTTTTACAGCCATCTGCAATGGAGCAATTTATTTACTGCCCTGTATAAATCCATCAAGACTTCACTTTGGTTTTAATAAGAAACTCAATTGACAAAGGCCTACAGGAATATTGGACAGCACCTTCTATGGGACAGAGCGCCCAGTGTCATGGGAATTATCCAGTCCACGACTGCGGTAACCGCCATCGCTACGCACCACTCTCTCACCAGTCTACCACCACCCAGCGAAGGCCAAGTCTACTGGGAGGGCCAAATACAACTATTCAGGGGAACTGGTGGGAATGAAGTTCTGGGGTTTGGTATCCCTACATGTTGGCTGAACTGGCCATTCTGAGCCAATAAAAATAATAAGAATTGTGACACTCCCCTCCCCCCTTCCTTTAAAGTCTGGTTCATCTGACATCTCTCAATTCTGAAAAAGGGACACCAGGGGCTTCTCCTATAAGGCTAGCAGATAATACTCATCATCAGATGCCATATACACAGTCAGCATCCCAAACCTCTGCAGCTTATTGCATGGTTGTCAGTTCCATGTGTGGGTCAGGAGGATGCGGAGTTACCCTGCACTGACTATGGGGAATATTCCTTTCAGCAGACGGGGATCTTATAGATTCAATGTCAGGGTTCATCATGAGAGCCTCATATATTGTGCTCTCTTCTGTATATCACAGTCTTATATACATAGGAGGGTGTGGGGTCTGCCATACGTGTCATTGTGTAACCCCCATTATTCCCCAAAACTAAACCAAGAGAACCAGATGTGTGTTGGGGGCTTCTGTATTCCCCGTCGCACACAATCTGATAATGAGAGCGTGGAATGTCTTCTAATTGAGTGAATTAGTAAAGTCAATGTTACACAATTATCTGGAGATCACATTACACAATAATGATCACATCATGTCCCCATAGACACGAGTAATGGCTTTAAAGCATATTTCCAGCGATCTGTACAAGATGAGAGTGCCTCGAGGTGAACAAATAAATCCTCTCTCTAGGGGGAGGGGCACATTTGTTAAAATGCCACGGTCAGCCCTAAGATTTTACTTGCACAGTAGTCACACTAGTAATAGCACAAGTGCTAGGGCAGCCCAAGGCCTTCTCTGATGGGAATCGGAGGCTCAGCCCTGCTGATATCTAAGAATTGTTATTACTCCTTTAATATTATACCAGTGAGCTGCAATGTATGGCAGAAATCCATTTAGCAGCAGGAGTTCCCCTTTAAGCTTCTTCTGTTATGTGCAAGCTGTGTACATCCAGATCCCTGGCACAAGCTCCAGGACAATACATATCCCTCTACCTACGATTCCTCCCCATGAGCTCTAAACCAGACCATAAATTCGGCTGACGGCGGGTTATGTTCTAGGGTCAGGGTATACAGGCTTACAGCCACGCACTTTATGTAGGGAAGTGATCGGCGTCTAAAGCCTTCTCTCTAAGGAACTTTTATATTTGGGAAAATGGATGACAAGCACTCAAGATCAAAACCTTCATAAATATTCAGTGTCCTATTTCTTTTCTTTATCTCCTGGCCTTAGATCTCGTCACATGATTTGTGCTGGGGCTTCAAGGACATTTTTGGAGGAAAATTATGGCCTAGCTATACAGTCATGGCCAAAAGTTTTGAGAATGACACAAATATTGTATTTTCACATGATCTGCTGCCCTCTGGTTTTTATGTGTGTTTGTCAGATGTTTTTATCACATACAGAAATAGAATTGCATTCATATTATGAGTAACAGAAGCTTATATTGACACTTAGAATGAGTTAATGCAGCAAGTCAATATTTGCAGTGTTGACCCTTCTTCTTCAGGACCTCTGCAATTCTCGCTGGCATGCTCTCAATCAACTTCTGGACCAAATCCTGACTGATAGCAGTCCATTCTTGCAGAATCAATGCTTTCATTTTGTCTGAATTTGTTGGTTTTTGTTTGTCCACCCGTCTCTTGATGATTGACCACAAGTTCTCAATGGGATGAAGATCTGGGGAGTTTCCAGGCCATGGACCCAAAATCTCTCTGTTTTGTTCCCTGAGCCATTTCGTTATCACCTTTGCTTTATGGCAAGGTGCTCCATCATGCTGGAAAAGGCATTGTTGAGCGCCAAACTGCTCTTGGACGGTTGGGAGAAGTTGCTCTTGGAGGACATTCTGGTACCATTCTTTATTCATGGCAAGACTGTGAGAGAGCCGATTCCCTTGGCTGAGAAGCAACCCCACACATGAATGGTTTCAGGATGCTTTACAGTTGGCATGAGACAAGACTGGTGGTAGCGCTCACCTCTTCTTCTCCGAATAAGCTGTTTTCCAGATGTTCCAAACAATCGAAAAGGGGATTCATCAGAGAAAATGACTTTCCCCCAGTCCTCAGCTTTTGCAGAATATCAGTCTGTCCCTGATGTTTTTTCTGGAGAGAAGTGGCTTCTTTGCTGCCCTCCTTGAGACCAGGCCTTGCTCCAAGAGTCTCCGCCTCACAGTGCGTGCAGATGCACTCACACCTGCCTGCTGCCATTCCTCAGCAAGCTCTGCACTGCTGGTAGCCCGATCCCGCAGCTGAAACACTTTTAAGAGACGGTCCTGCCGCTTGCTGGTCTTTCTTGGGCGCCCTGGAGCCTTTTTGGCACCAATGGAACCTCTCTCCTTGAAGTTCTTGATGATGCGATAGATTGTTGACTGAGGTGCAATCTTTCTAGCTGCAATACTCTTCCCAGTTAGGCCATTTTTGTGCAGTGCAATGATGACTGCACGTGTTTCTTTAGAGATAACCATGGTTAACAGAAGAGAAACAATGATGGCAAGCACCAGCCTCCTTTTAAAGTGTCCAGTGGTGTCATTCTTACTTAATCATGACAGATTGATCTCCAGCCCTGTCCTCATCAACACCCACACCTGTGTTAATGGAGCAATCACTGAAACGATGTTAGGTGGTCCTTTTAAGGCAGGGCTGCAATGATGTTGAAATGTGTTTTGGGGGATAAAGTTCATTTTCTAGGCAAATATTGACTTTGCAAGTAATTGCTGTTAAGCTGATCACTCTTTATAACATTCTGGAGTATATGCAAATTGCCATTAGAAAAACTGAAGCAGTAGACTTTGTAAAAATTTATATTTGTATCATTCTCAAAACTTTTGGCCATGACTGTAGTGTCATTTCCATGCACCAAAGCGCTTGTAAGTCCGAAATTAGCAATGCGAAGAAAATAAAGAAACTAAAACTGAAAGGCGATAGAACAAGGAGGAGGAGAGGCAGAGCACAAGGCTCTACTATACAAATGGTTAAAATCTCATCAAAGACATCACAATAAAAAAACCACAATAAATCACAAAGCCACAGCCAATCTGAATAACTGGATCAGACATGTCGAAATCCAGCTGTCCAGTCCTTATCTCCCCAACATCTGCCATCAGGGGAGAGTCGGGAGATCACCATACACATTAGTTGGTGGGCCAAAGCCATGGAAATTGGTGGGGTTGACTGCTGAGACCTCCGGCTGTATGGCCTGGGATTACTGTAGGTTAGTAGTCACAAATTCGCCGGCGACTAACCTGCTGTGTTGTACAGTAAGTAGCAGCATTGTGGATGACTTGACACAATCTCATCCATTTACTGCAACTATAACCTGTAGTGGTGACCAGAGCTGCGGCCTGTAAACAAGCCGTGTGCCAGCCGGTGCCATTCATTGCTGCCTTTAACAGCTGCGGGCGCTCCAGAGCGATTCCTGCCGGGGAGCTGCAGCACAGCCACCATGAGTATTACCGTGGCCTACAGAGGAGGAGGATGCAGAATCTGCCCCATGTGTCCCCAGCATTAGGGGGAATATTGCTGTATGTTACAACCCAATATGAGCAGAACCCCTGATCATGGTTATCAGCACGCGGGTCGGGGTCTGCTCCTGGCAGGGTAATGTCTTGTTGCTATGACTTCTGCCTATAGTCAGGTTTGGCTTCTGCCGTCACCTCATTATTTACTATGGGGTATTTGTCCTTTGCTCTACTTGGTCTTTACACTCAGGTATTTAGCGCTTGTGAACTATCCCATTATTTTTTGGGATTCTCCTTGCTGTGCCTCTTGTGAGGTCTGCCCAATATATAATATATATATATATTACAGATCAAGAACCTTTATGTCATTATGTAAAGATGAAATAGCCTTTATATAGTGCGGTGGTGCGGCCTATTCTTGTAGGTTTGATTCTGGGTTTCATTATCAGTGTCATGTCCCAGGACTTGGTTTAATTCACTGACATATATCTGTGATGCTGTGTTTGTCTTTGTAGTTTGTCCCTTCTCTCTCTCTGTATCCTTAGCTGTGATGCTGTAGCTCCTCCTCTCTCTCTCTCTCTCAGTTTAGTTTCACTTCTTTGTAAGCAACATGTCTGCTCAGCTCCTGGTATTTCATCATTTTTCACCTACTGCTGTATGAGGTTTTACAAGATTTACCTGGATTAAAGCATCTGGAATCTTATCTACGCCTCCTCAGTTGAGTTGAACACTATCTGATAGATATCTTGGTGTAAATTGCTGGTTAGCATAGAGACTACAGGACACTCTCACAACCTCACACTTGCAGCCAAGCTATTGAGTCAGAACAGTGAAAAATGATGCATAAAGACTGCCAGATACGGCTGTAAGACAGTTCACCAACTTCTGACATACAGTCAGTCACAGCAAGTTACCTGAAGCCAGAAGGAATCAGCATTGTGTAAGTTGCATTCGCAGCTCAGACTCCCTCAGCATAAGAAGATTCTAGCAAGCAGCCATCTTACTCCAACAAAGTTATATTTATCCTGTTTGTGTTGCATCATGGCTGAAGGGCACCCTGAAGCACAAGGTAGCATGGACCTCAGTCTGCAGCCCAGTGAGAAGGCTAGACGCTTGATTAAACCTACATGGAAGGTTAGAGACAATCTAGAAGGTTTAAAGCATGAACTTTCCTGTGAACTTTCAAAATGGTGGCAGAAAATACAGACTAAGATATCTGCCATGTGCTTGCCTGCATACCATATATCACCACTAGAGGGAGCTCTGCGACAGCTTTGTGCTATGCATGGACATTATAAAATGAAAGCTGAGGAGTATGAAAGCATATTGAGGAAACTTCATACAGACGATTCTTCAGCTGAATTGCAAAGCTTCCAGCATCTCAATTCAGAACGAGAAAGCTTAGTACATGAAACTAAGTTAAGGACAGAGGCAAGAATTGCGCAACTGCAGGAAATGGCATCCCATGTTTCTGAGTCTACCAAGCGTTCAAAGCGTACATCTAAGTCACGTTCCTCAAAATCTTCCACACTCAGTGAGCAACTTATAAAAGCATGTGCAGAGGCGGAAGCTACTAAGATACAGGCAGCCTTTGCACAACAGAAAGCAGAAATGGAAGCTAATGCAGCTCAAAAAAGGGCAGAACTAGAAGCTCTAGAGAAACAGTATGAGCACGCTGCAGCCATGGCAAGGTTAAGCATTTTAGAACAGGCCATCAGTGGAAGTGAAAGTGACAGCACCAGTTTGTGTGATGTGGAAGCAGAGGATCCCCTCAAGCACACAAGAGACTATGTACTAAGCCAAAGCAATGAATCCCTATTTGTCACAAATGTTCCTGTCAGGGACAACATTTCTCCAGAGCAACAGGGCACAGTATCTTCTGCAGCACACCGCATTCAAGGTCAGTACAATGCCCTGCCTGTCCAGCATCCAGTTTCTTCTTCCTTCATGGATTCCCAAAGCCTTGCACCTCAGCAAATGCAATATACTGATACTCAGGTAAACACCAATGTGACACCATACTACCAGACTGCAAACAACCGTCCAGTCTCACATCCATATGTGGCTAAACCTATGGACTTTAAGCTAGCTCCTAGGCTGAATGCCTACGCAGCCCCTACACTACCTACCTCTGTTAACCAGAACCCCACTAACAACGTAATCACCGCTACTCAGCCAGTAACTCAATATTTAAAGTCAGAGAGAACAGACATGTCAGAGTTTGCAAGGTACATGGTTCGCCGTGAGCTTACTAAGACTGGACTCACAAGGTTCGATGACCAACCTGAGAACTACAGAGGCTGGAAATGTGCCTTCAAAACTGCAATTAGTGACCTTGGCATTACTGCAGCTGAAGAACTAGATTTGCTTATCCGGTGGCTTGGCCCACATTCCACAAAACGTGCTAAAAGACTCAGATCCGTCCACATTTACAACCCCATAGCAGGCCTTACCGCTGCTTGGGAAAGACTGGAGAAAACCTATGGCAGTCCTGAAGCAATAGAGAATGCTCTGTTCAAACGGTTGCAAGGGTTTCCAAAGATATCTGGTAAGGATCATCAGAAATTTCAAGAACTTAGTGACCTACTCATGGAGCTCCTACTGGCTAAGGCGGACACTCTCCTACCGGGCCTCAGTTACCTGGACACTGCTCGTGGGGTAAACCCGATAGTCACCAAGTTGCCATATAATATTCAAGAAAGGTGGACCACAGTTGGGTCAAGATACAAAACTGAGAATAGAGTCTCCTTTCCTCCATTTTCCTACTTCTGTGAGTTTATCAAGAACATTGCAGAATCCAAGAATGACCCAAGCTTTTCCTATGGGGATCCCAGTGTTCCTGGTTCACCTCCTATTAAGTATGACAGCTCACATTCTAACTACAGAAACCGCAGAGGCCCAGTTTCGGTGAAAAAGACTGATATTCTTCCTATACCTACATCAGCACCAGAAGAAAGCAGTTGCAACAACAACCAAGACGAAAAGGTAGAAAATCCTAACCGTCTGTGTCCTATTCACAAGAAGCCTCATCCCCTCAAGAAGTGTATTGGCTTCAGGAGGAAACCAATCCAGGAACGTAAAGAGCTTCTAAAGAAACTAGGGATATGTTTCAAATGTTGTGCCTCTACTGAACATGTTGCTAGAGACTGTAAAATTGCTATTAAGTGTATAGAGTGTGGCAGTGAGGACCATGTACAGGCTCTTCATCCATCCCAGCCTAGTGCCACACCACCTAGAGGTTCCCCTCCCCCAACTAAACATGGCGGGGAGAACACAGATCAAGCAGCACATACTACCACAGTATCTTCCTCATGTACAGAAGTCTGCGGAGAAGACCTTTGTGACAAGTCCTGTGCAAGGATATGCCTAGTCAATATATACCCCAAGGGCCAACCAGAAAGGGCTCTGAGGGTGTACGCCATCTTGGATGACCAGAGCAACCACTCACTTGCAAGGTCAGAACTCTTTGATCTGTTTAACTTAAAGGGTGATACTTATCCATATACCTTGGGTACTTGTAGTGGCATATCAGAGGTTTCTGGAAGAAGGGCCAGTGGTTTTGTAATAGCTTCTCTCAAGGGCAATTTGGAGATACCTTTGCCCACACTTGTTGAGTGCAACCAGATACCATCAAACAGAGAAGAGATACCCACACCAGAGGCGGCTTTCCAGCACCCTCATCTAAGGGCTATAGCCAGTGAAATACCATCCCTTGACAAAAATGCAGATATTCTAGTTCTGCTAGGTAGAGACATTCTCAGACTGCACAAAATACGCCAGCAAATTAATGGACCGCATGATGCACCATTTGCCCAGCGCCTCGATCTAGGATGGGTAATCATTGGCAACGTCTGCATAGGTAGGATGAAAAGGCCCACCAATATTTCTTCATTTAAGATGCATATGTTACCAAATGGTCGCAGCACTTGTTTTCAGCCATGTCCACATCACTACCAAGTGAAAGAGAAGATAAGCAACAGTAAGTGGCTGCATAATCACCGAGACAACGTGAATACTTTCCTGCCTGGGGACGACACCCTTGGATTAACAGTGTTCAATACAACAAGTGATGACAACATGCTGGCACCGGCAATAGCTGATAAAGAATTTCTCAAACTTATGGACAAGGAATTCATTCAAGATGATTCCAACAGCTGGGTAGCACCCTTACCTTTCCGCTCCCCGAGATCAAAACTACCAAACAATCTGAAGCAAGCAGTTTCTAGATTTTCCTCTTTAAAACGTACCCTCATGAGGAAACCAGAGATGGAGAAACACTTTGTAGGTTTCATGCAGAAGGTATTTGAGAGAGATCATGCAGAACCTGCACCTCCATTAAAGGAAGGAGAAGAATGCTGGTACCTTCCATCATTTGGCGTGTATCACCCTCGCAAACCTGACCAAATCAGGGTCGTGTTCGATTCTAGTGCTCAGTATGAAGGCGTCTCTCTCAACAACCTGCTCCTCACTGGTCCTAACCTAAACAACAGCCTCATAGGAGTCTTAATCCGTTTCAGACAGGAACCAGTTGCAGTGATGGCCGACATCCAACAGATGTTTCATTGCTTCATTGTTAAGGATGATGACAGAAACTATCTCAGGTTCCTATGGCATAAGGACAATGATGTCAACAATGAAGTCATAGATTACCGGATAAAGGTACATGTCTTTGGCAATAGCCCATCTCCTGCAGTAGCGATCTATGGACTGAGAAGGACCGCCCAAGAAGGTGAGAAAGAGTATGGCTCTGATGCTCGTCAGTTTGTTGAGAGGAACTTCTATGTTGATGATGGTCTTAAATCCTTACCTGCAAGTGAAGAAGTGATTGATCTCCTCTCTAGAACACAGGAAATGCTGTCTGTAGCTAATCTCAGACTTCACAAGATCATCTCCAACAATATGGAAGTAATGAAGGCATTTCCCTCTGATGATCATGCAATCAACTTGAAGGATCTTGATCTCAGTTCTGATACTCCTCCTATGCAACGCAGCCTAGGATTGCTATGGAACACTGAACAAGACACATTCACATTCCAAGTGTCTTCTTGTGACAAACCTTTCACCAAACGAGGAGTTTTATCTGTTGTGAACAGCATTTATGATCCTCTTGGTTTCATTGCTCCCATCACCATTCAAGGCAAGCTACTACTAAGACAGCTTACCACTGAGAACATGGACTGGAACACTCCACTGCCTGCTGAGAAACAACTGAGGTCTGACTGTGGCACTAACTTCGTTGGAGCCTGCAAAGAACTGCAGTTAGACAGCTTCTTATCCAACAATGGGTGCACTTGGACGTTTAACCCTCCACATTCATCCCATATGGGAGGTTCCTGGGAACGTATGATTGGGATCACACGCAGAATCCTTGACTCTATGTTGATGGACCACAAGTCGACACTGCTTACCCATGAGACGTTAATAACCTTTCTTGCTGAAGTGTCTGCAATAATCAATGCAAGGCCACTTGTCCCAGTATCTTCAGACCCTGAATCTCCAATTATCTTAACCCCAGCAACGCTTCTTACTCAGAAAATTGGTACTGCTGCTACCTCTCCACGTACCTTAGATCACAGTGACATTTACAGACGCCAATGGAAACAAGTTCAACACCTGTCCAATGTGTTCTGGCACCGCTGGAAAACAGAGTACCTCCACATGCTACAGAGCCGTCACAAATGGCAGACCTCAAAACCTAATCTCCAGGTGGGTGACCTCGTCCTTCTAAGGGATAAAGAAGTCCATCGGAATGAATGGCCTATGGGTCTCATCACTAAAGTTGTTCCTAGTGATGATGGGAAGACTCGGAAAGTGGAGGTCAAGGTAACCAAGGGAGGCTCAGTGCGAGTTTTATTCCGCCCAATTAATGAACTGGTGCTTCTTCTTCCAAGAGGAGACGTCACATAAAAGAAGATAAGGACACCATTCACAGCTCATGGCGGGGAGCTTCCTTCCATGAACTAAAACCGTGTCGTATGTCTAACATATTCTTGCGGATTACAGTGTGGGTCGCTGGAGGTGTTGGCAGATTGCGGCTTCCCGACCTGAAGATTGGTTTATTTGGACTAACTGTTAATTATTGTTTGTTGTGCATGTTTCTTTTTTGTTTTTCAGGTTTGAAGAGGACCTTATGGACATCTCAGGACATTTAATGTTTGTTTTCATTGAAATCTAAAGATTTCAGGCGGGGAGTGTCATGTCCCAGGACTTGGTTTAATTCACTGACATGTATCTGTGATACTGTTTGTCTTTGTAGTTTGTCCCCTCTCTCTCTCTGTATCCTTAGCTGTGATGCTGTAGCTCCTCCTCTCTCTCTCTCAGTTTAGTTTCACTTCTTTGTAAGCAACATGTCTGCTCAGCTCCTGGTATTTCATCATTTTTCACCTACTGCTGTATGAGGTTCTACAAGATTTACTTGGATTAAAGCATCTGAAATCTTATCTACGCCTCCTCAGTTGAGTTGAACACTATCTGATAGATATCTTGGTGTAAATTGCTGGTTAGCATAGAGACTACAGGACACTCTCACAACCTCACACTTGCAGCCAAGCTATTGAGTCAGAACAATCAGGCAGATTTGCATTAGTGTTGAATAGCGGTATTATTTACACACTGTATGACTATTTGTGCACTCTGCTGTGTTAGTATATGGCAGTATTATATGAAGATGGTATAGTACTATTATTTCACTCTGCTGTTAGTGTATGACGGTATTATATGAAGATGGTATAGTACTATTATTTCACTCTGCTGTTAGTGTATGACGGTATTATATGAAGATGGTATAGTACTATTATTTCATTCTGCTGTTAGTATATGACGGTATTATATGAAGATGGTATAGTACTATTATTTCACTCTGCTGTTAGTGTATGACGGTATTATATGAAGATGGTATAGTACTATTATTTCACTCTGCTGTTAGTGTATGACGGTATTATATGAAGATGGTATAGTACTATTATTTCATTCTGCTGTTAGTATATGACGGTATTATATGAAGATGGTATAGTACTATTATTTCACTCTGCTGTTAGTGTATGACGGTATTATATGAAGATGGTATAGTACTATTATTTCACTCTGCTGTTAGTGTATGACGGTATTATATGAAGATGGTATAGTACTGATATTTCACTCTGCTGTGTGTTGGTACATGACAGTATTATATGAAGATGGTATAGTACTGATATTTCACTCTGCTGTGTGTTAGTATATGGCAGTATTATATGAAGATGGTATGGTACAGTTATTTGGCAGTATCATTTAGGCATAATACTATTATTTAGGAGGTATTATAGCAGCATTACTCTTATTACTACCTGATTCTCTCTCTTGAAGAACCACCACATATCCAAGCCTTCCCTGAAGTGTTAGGATAAAATTAGACCAGAATACTGAGCATTACGCAGGCTCTTTATATTACCCTGGGTGGTGGGAGCTGCCACAAGTCTCTGTGAGGTTGATAAATTCAGTGTTCTTCAGGTGGTTGTCAGCCAGGGTAAGCCGTCACCACCTGTGTACTTTATGAAGACAGCGGCGCAGCCCCTCATTTCCACTCTCTGTGAATAATTGATCGTGAGCTAGGAGCAGAGATCTATTTATTACAGGCACAGTAGTGTACATGCTGAGATATCAGCAAGAGTCATAACACAGCAGAACAAGTATTAATACAGGGCTGATGGACTACAGATTAATCAGCCATCAGAGACTACGGCTTGTTACACTGTATATTCTGCAGTATATCTACAGATTATCTGCTCTCCTCTACATCCATATACAGGCTTTACAATGGTTTATACTCCAGACCTGCAGCTCTCACACCTGCAGTACCCTTATCTCTGGAAGCATGCCTCACAGCCACAGGGGGTTTGTGTCATGGCCAAAATAAGCTGCCATGTTGGGCACTAGCAGTACAGCAAACCCTAGCTGCTGCAACTTGAGGAAAGGAGAAGAACCAAAGACTGGTGACAGATCCAAGAAGACGTGATCAGAGGGAGCCTGCGAACAGTGGGTGGTGCAGGTGTACTACATGTACTAAGTGCCCTGGAGGTGTCAATTTGGAGCAAGAGATACTGCAGACACCTCTAACCTGCTGCCTGCAAATAAGACACTATGTACAATCTGCTCCTCCTGCCCTATAACCTGTAGATAGGACACTATGTACAATCTGCTCCTCCTGCCCTATAACCTGTAGATAGGACGCTATGTACAATCTGCTCTATAACCTGTAGATAGGACACTATGTACAATCTGCTCTATAACCTGTAGATAGGACACTATGTACAACCTGCTCTATAACCTGTAGATAGGACACTATGTACAATCCGCTCTATAACCTGTAGATAGGACACTATGTACAACCTGCTCTATAACCTGTAGATAGGACACTATGTACAATCTGCTCTATAACCTGTAGATAGGACACTGTGTACAATCTGCTCTATAACCTGTAGATAGGACACTATGTACAATCCGCTCTATAACCTGTAGATAGGACACTATGTACAACCTGCTCTATAACCTGTAGATAGGACACTATGTACAATCTGCTCTATAACCTGTAGATAGGACACTGTGTACAACCTGCTCTATAACCTGTAGATAGGACACTACGTACAATCCGCTCTATAACCTGTAGATAGGACACTATGTACAATCTGCTCTATAACCTGTAGATAGGACACTATGTACAATCCGCTCTATAACCTGTAGATAGGACACTATGTACAATCCGCTCTATAACCTGTAGATAGGACACAATGTACAATCCGCTCTATAACCTGTAGATAGGACACTATGTACAATCTGCTCTATAACCTGTAGATAGGACACTATGTACAATCTGCTCTATAACCTGTAGATAGGACACTATGTGCAATCTGCTCCTCCTGCTCTATAACCTGCTGTCTGCAAATTGTTCTGCATTTTCCATGTCACAGGATTAGTGTACTTCATGCTGGAATTGATGGAATGATTGAGAAACACTGCTAGACACATGCAGAGCTGTATTCACAATTCTGCTGCCTTAGCACTCAGTTACAAGATCTCACTGCTATGCAGAGTATTCTCTGCTGTGGTGCACTGCTGTATAGTGTATATAGTACTGTTTGCCATGTTGAAAACAAAATCTCCTGCAATGAGATACAACATCCCAGTGCATTATGGAAACAGTCAGGGCAATATTTTTTTCCCTGTCAATACAATGAGAACCTTGCTGGAAGCCTCACAGTAAGTTGTGGGTGCGTTGGTGGTGCCCATCACATAGGACAGATCTGGTACTGGGTTGTAGTTTTACTTCTATTTTAGAAACCACAATGTAGATGTGAACTAAGCCCCTTTTACATAGTAAATACAGGATTTGTACATTATTTACATGTCTTCTTTCTTGCATTTTCTTCATTTCCTGTCTAGCAGACGTAGAATCAGAGGGCAGATACTGGCTGTATACACCGAGCACCTGATCCTCTTTATACCGCAACACCATTGTGTCAGGAAAGTCATGAAACATCAGACTATGCAGAATTTAATAGAACACTGTGTGCTAAAAAGTATGGAAGACGTTGTGCGAGTGCAGACATACAGGTGCCTCGGTTGCTATGACAATCTCCACTTAACCTAAAATAAATGATTCTTTATTGAATGCAATGAACATTACAATACGCTGAACCCCTCGGACCTCCAGCAGTCACTGATACGGGTGATGGATGCCGATCATATTCCAGGCATTAGTAGGTTTAGGGTTATGTCCCTGTTTCTGGGAGGGGAGTCCTTTGGCATTTATGCCACCATTACTTGAATCCTCAGATATACATTGAATATAGAAGCAATACAATATTTTTACCTACCCAGTGTGAGATCAGTATTTTACCCCCAAGTTTAACTTTACCAGGTTCCAGAACTATAGACAATGGGGCAGATTTACTAAACTAAACCCGTCCTGTATTTTCTGGGTGGAGTCTGAGTGTCCTGTGCATAAGTCATCAGTATAAATTACCTTCAGGTCCTAGACAACCCCTTTAAATTGAAAATCAGAGGTTTTTCATGTAATGGCTATTAGTCACATATTTGTTTTTATTATTATTAGTTACATTATTTATTAATTACATTATTAGTCACATTAGTTATTTTTATTATGTTATTAGATTATTATTACTTTATTATTATTATTTAGTTACATTGGAGCAGATTTGTATTTTCACGGTTCCCTTTCAAGAGATTCATTAGGATTTTAAGAAAACTGGGTGTGAAAAGGATATTTTGAGAGATAAAAAACAAAACACATCCTTCCATGTTAAACCCATGACTAGCTCGAGCACGGCCACTTCAGTGGTTCATGCCAGCCAATCCCTTGTCTCCCTAGTCGCACGTGACTGCTTAGTCCAGTGTTTGGCTGCTGCAGGAATGTGAACGCTATGGCTGCCGGACTGGCAGGGACCACGGCAGAGGGAGCTTAAACAGGTGAGGATGGGGGATCGCCTAATATTTGATGGCATATCATTCTCATGCCAAATTTCTTAAACTCCTGGACAACCTTTTTAAGGCCAGCTCTGGATGTGACTATACCTGGGCCCCGGAGGGGGGATCCACTCATTAATAAGTGTAGGACTCAACAAGGTTAGGTATGAACGGAGGTTAAACCAAATGAGGAAAAACAGTCCCATAGAGGGACGAAGGGGCAATTTCCACCCCTATAAAATATAAGTTTTTATCCTTTCACATTAAACCTGGTGAACACATCTAAGATTTATAATGACAGAGACGTTTCTATCTTATCTCACCAAATATTACACCATGAAAGGTTCTGGATACAAAGCCCTCCTGTTAGGCAGTATATATAGTATATAGAGGTCGTATAGCTATGGTTACATATAGAAATCTCTCCTAACCATGGCTGTCTCATGCATGTCTGTCTGATATACCCCTAATCTTATTTCTCTTCCTCCACCATCACATTGGTTTTATAAAGAGACACCAGAAATTCAGTGACTGATCTGAAGCAAGCAGCCCCCCTGACATGTGTCACCATATACTGGTGTCCTCAGGGGTCCATGGGGCTATATGTCTGCAGCGGCCTCTGCGGCGCCTCTTTTATCAGCTATCCTCCCCTCCACCTTTGCAAATCACCATCTATCACTGGTGTGTCAAACATCACTCAAGGAATTTCACTATTAGCTACCAATTGTATTTCAGTCAACCCACCTGTTCTCCTAAATTGATCCTCTGGGGGTGTGCCATTACAGACCCGATCACTACTGAGCATGCTCGCCAACTTAGAGTAATATGAGTTACAAGGCTCCTAGTGAGCATGCTCCAGGACTTAGTCACTATTTACTAGAGACATAAGACCCTTATTACACATGCTCGCCGACTAAGAATAAAAAGAGCTCCTAGTGAGCATGCTCCAGGACTTAGTCACTATTTGTTAGATAACAGTCCCTATTGCTCATGCTCACCGACTTAGAAGAAAATATAAACCGCACAGATCAATCTGAGCATGCTCCGAAACCTCATCCCTTCTGCTGTACATATGGGAACCCTGAGTAACATCCGGATTTCATGTTAATGCTGTAATAGGTTCTAAGGCGATTCTGTACATAAGTTGTGTTAAAAATGTATATCATAATAAGCGGACTCATTGTACTCTATTGGGGAGTACTGAGGCGTCCTAAAGGGATATATATGGGGATGAGCATAATTTGGCATTATTATAATGTATAACATATATCTGGTAAGCCGCATTGGCCTTTAGGACATGTCGGGGGGGGCTGCTTGTGTCTTTGTTTCAGATCAGTCACTGAATTTCTGGTGTCTCTTTATAAAACCAATGTGATCCATGGTTAGGAGAGATTTCTATATGTAACCATAGCTATACGACCTCTATATACTATATATACTGCCTAACAGGAGGGCTTTGTATCCAGAACCTTTCATGGTGTAATATTTGGTGAGATAAGATAGAAACGTCTCTGTCATTATAAATCTTAGATGTGTTCACCAGGTTTAATGTGAAAGGATAAAAACTTATATTTTATAGGGGTGGAAATTGCCCCTTCGTCCCTCTATTCTGCTTTCCGGCAATGTGGGGACACTTCACCACCTCCAGTGCTTAGCATCTGTTAATAGCCCCCCTCCACTGATTTCAGCACGGTTGTTGTTTTTCCTCTATCCCCCACCATTCCTGAGCAATAAGTGCTGTTAGTTTTGGTGCCTGATATGCTACTTATGTTCTATACTGTCAGGTGGGCGGTGTCAGGCAGGAGCAGGTAAGGGGTGTTATTCAGAGCTCGATCAGAGGTGGCCAGTGTCCGAATCACATCCTTTGCCTGCTCCTGCCTGACCCTGCCCACCTGACAGAGCCTCAACTCAGAAATGGACAGGACTAGAAGGAAAATTCCAACTTTGCCAGAATTCATGGGGGGGGGGGGCGGCGCCTATTAAATAATACAGAGAGCTGGAGTTGGCAGAGGTGGGGAAAGGTCCTCTTTAAAGTTACCTCTCTGACAGTTCAATATATGCAAATGATCTCATATCTCAAGTCATAGGCACCGCCTTAAGGAATCTTAAGTTTGGCTGACATGAGATAATTTGCATACATTTGTCCCATGGAACACTGCGTCTCTGCAATGAGAGCGCGTACAGTCCCTGAACCTCCCCCTCCAACAAACTATTCAAGGGGAAAAATCCTTTTATACTAAATTATAATGGAAGTGAGAGAAATAGAAAAGAGGCAACAAACAGCTAATAATGATTGGTATGTTGACGGCGGGGTCTGGGATGTAGCTGCAGCTTGTGAATAGGATCGGGTGACAGGTTCCCTTTAATTTACCTTCCTGACGCACAGGAGATGGCGGTGATGAATGAACACCCTGCTGTATTACACCCATTATACTTACAATAGAAAGCGACATGTTACATTCCTCCTAGTCAAGTCAATGTTTTCCTGTGACTGGTGATCTGTACCGCGTGACGAAAAGATGGATTGACGAAATGCGCTTTCATTTATTAAGCCCACTGACTCTGCTCTAAATCACATAGCTGCAGGTAGGTGTCTGCCGAAAAAGGAGGCGATGCACACTCCAACCGGATCAATTTACCTTCTTTTCCTACTGGATACAGTTCCGATTGTGAATTGTCTGTAACTTGTCACATATGTATGGCAGCAATGTCCAGGAGCAGTATATCAATAAGGCAGAGTCAGTACAGGGACATGAGCTGCAATACGGCTGGAGGTCATTATAATGTGGCTCAGGTTCTGTGATCCACGGCATAATGGTCTCTTATTATATCATAGCCACTGTGGACCACAAATCCACCTTCACAACATACCATATTGTACCTATACCCACACTGCAGACCAACCAAGTGCCACTAATAGCAACCTGTGACCAAATATCCACTAGCTATAGTACAGTATAGCCATCCCAGACAAAGCACAGCAGCTCCAGAAGTCCCTATTGCACATGTCCATGTGTATGTGAGAGTGGCACTTACAATTTGGCCTGCAGAGGCATCACAATCGCAGCCTGAAGATGTAGCCTAGGGTGTCAGAGAGTTGGGGTGATAGTCGTACACAGGGTTGTCCCCTGGTTGAGGTACTGTTCATGTTAGGGAACTGCTGAAGCCAATCACAGACCTCAGCAGTGACTTCTTTACCAGTAAATCTGCACCAGTTTCTTGTACACCATCCTATTGATCCACGGGAAAGGAGAGTGTAATACAGTAAGATAGAGAGCTGCAAGAGGAAGGCGTCTGAAGGTGCAGCCAGGAGCGTGAGAAAGCGAGAGAGACCAGACGGAGGGATGAATCCGAGTGGCTGAAGTAAAGTGACCCAGAACCTGAGAGCAATGGTGCTCAGAGGGAACATTGGCTGTGGAAGCAGAACACTATGGCAAGGGACAGACCCAAGCAAAGGACATCCACCTGTGCAGAGACACCCAGCTATAGCTTTACCACCAGAGAACAGATTTGGGCGCAGTAAGGTGCTATCTTCCTTGAGCCCAGTTGCTGTTGCCAGTCAGAAACACTGCAAAATAGCGCCCGCATAAGTACAAGTCAGGGAACTGTAGTCTAATACTGCACCGCTGGGGTATCACTGCGGTGTTTAACTGTTTACCTGCCATACCTCTCTGTAAGAACCTTTATGGTTGATGTGCTTGTGTGGGAACAGAAACCACCAAGCCATGTAAGTGCTGTGTGCAACTATGAAGAACTGTCTGTTATTGTAACCACCGAGCTGCAACCCCCATTGTGACACATTAGGGGGAATTTATTAAGACTGATGCATCGGGTGCTGGTCTTACTATAGTGTGCACTGGTGGCGGAGGATCCGGCCTCTTAATAATTCTGGTGCACCAGAAATGACATCTATGCCATTCGGAAACTGTGATCTCTGGTATAAGTCTCTCATGTCGTGATTTTCATTAAATCTGACAGGCCGAGATCCCCAACTCACCCCCATATCACAAAAGTGGTGCAAAGGTCGGGGAAATGATAAAGTGGCAGAAATCTAGGCCGTGCTCCAGAGATGCACCACATTTATGGCCAACTCTTCCAGCTTTCTGTTGTAGATGATAAATAATACCTTTGTCATAGGTGAATCCACAAGCGCCAGGTCTCAGCGGACGTCTCCTCCAGTTATACTGTACATAGCTTATACTTCTATCCCTAATGTATGGCTATGATACAGTGTCACCCTATGACATGGCTTTCCACAGGAGGGGTCACAGATGATGAGGACGTCTTCCTAAATAAGCGTGCATTTCCCAGCAGCACCTAGTCATTACGATATAGTTACTTTACACCAGTAATGATAAGTGTGCCCTCTGAGCGCCGGTGTCTGCTCTCTGTAGGCGCCATTTCAATCCTGCCTAAATAGACATGACTTTGCCTTTAATTAGTGAAATCATCAGTCAGTGGGATCAGTAAACAGCCCCCCCTCCCCCGCCTCAATCACAGGGTTACATGTAGGAACACAACCACTTATAATTAACACATCCATATTTTAATGGGAATGTTATTAGCCGCTGCGACATTGGGATCTCCTCTGATTAAGTCTGATTTCTGTCTTCGCCTCTTGTACATCTGGTCGTGAGCGCAGTCATTTAAGATAACAGCCCAAATGAGGATAATTGCAGGACGAGACGGTCCAGACACTTAAGCATCACTCCTATACGTAACCACAGTCTCTGGAGATGGAGCCTTTTAGGGCTGAGCAGCGGACACGAGGTCTGGATGAACTGTACGCTCTATTTAGTGCAATTATATAAAAAGCCTTCTGTGCCTCATGTGTGAATATTGGTCAATATTTAGTGGGCACAGCGGACACCGGCAGAATACTAACACCGCTCAGCTCTGCTGCATTTCATGACATTTGTCGCCTCTTCATCTCATGCTTTATGATGTATTGAGTGACTGTTTCTAAACTGATTGACATGTGCAATACTGTCTGCTAAGCGGCTGTATCTAAGCCTATCACATGTGACACTGTCTGCTGTATCTAAACATACATGTGCAATACTGTCTGCTAAGCGGCTGTATCTAAGCCTACCACATGTGACACTGTCTGCTGTATCTAAACATACATGTGCAATACTGTCTGCTAAGCGGCTGTATCTAAGCCTACCACATGTGACACTGTCTGCTGTATCTAAACATACATGTGCAATACTAAGTGGCTGTATCTAAGCCTATCACATGTGACGCTGCCTGTTATCTATAGTTGCTGTATCTAATCCTAACTTGTGAGATACTGTAGGATTGCTCTTTGATACTGTCGGGTGAGCGGCTGTATCTATATCTATCACATGTAATACTGTTTGTTGAGCCTCTGTATCTAAGCCTATCACATGTAACACTGTCTGCTGTATCTAAACATACATGTGCAATACTGTCTGCTAAGCGGCTGTATCTAAGCCTACCACATGTGACACTGTCTGCTGTATCTAAACATACATGTGCAATACTAAGTGGCTGTATCTAAGCCTATCACATGTGACGCTGCCTGTTATCTATAGTTGCTGTATCTAATCCTAACTTGTGAGATACTGTAGGATTGCTCTTTGATACTGTCGGGTGAGCGGCTGTATCTATATCTATCACATGTAATACTGTTTGTTGAGCCTCTGTATCTAAGCCTATCACATGTAACACTGTCTGCTGTATCTAAACATACATGTGCAATACTGTCTGCTAAGCGGCTGTATCTAAGTCTACCACATATGACACTGTGTGCTGTATCTAAACATACATGTGCAATACTAAGTGGCTGTATCTAAGCCTATCACATGTGACGCTGCCTGTTATCTATAGTTGCTGTATCTAATCCTACCTTGTGAGATACTGTAGGATTGCTCTTTGATACTGTCTGGTGAGCTGCTGTATCTATATCTATCACATGTAATACTGTTTGTTGAGCCTCTGTATCTAAGTCTCTGGTATGTGATACAGGGTGCTGAGCTATAATGCTGCTGTGATACTGTCTGCTGAACAACTGCAATTTAATAGCACCATGTTTGATACTATTTGTTGACTCACTGTATCTAAGCCTATTATGTGTGATACTGTCTGTTGAACTGTGTGTTTAATCCTATCAGGCTGGGTTCATACCTGCGCTCGGTTTCTGTCCCCCATTCCGCTTGAAAAGTGGAGAGAAATGTCCTGCAAGCAGATTGGGTTTCCATTTTTCGGTTCCCCAAGCACACACAAAGAACGGAAACCCCAGTGCAGGAGTGAACCTAGGCTTGTGTGTGTGTTTAGTCCTATCATGTGTGATGCTGCCTGTTGAACTGTTGTATCTAAACCTACATATCTGCTACTGTCTGCTGAGAAGTGTATCTAATCCTATCATGTGATACAGTTAGCTGAGCTTTTGTGCCTTCAGTTATTGTGCAGCACTGTGTATCTAATCCTATCATGTGTCGTACTGTCTTTGGAGCTGCTATATCTAATCCTACATTTGGTG
Source organism: Leptodactylus fallax (assembly GCA_947044405.1). Classification (NCBI taxonomy): domain Eukaryota; kingdom Metazoa; phylum Chordata; class Amphibia; order Anura; family Leptodactylidae; genus Leptodactylus; species Leptodactylus fallax. The sequence goes on from CAMRHE010001342.1 coordinate 120,521, forward strand.
ATCACATAGGGTAGGCTCTTAGAACCCCTCAGCACTACCACCCCCATCATGTCATGTGTGGTTTGTGTGTGATCGATCATTGGGTTGGAGACATCTCAGTCCCATCAGTAACCAGCGTTGCTATGATGGTGATAGAGAGAAACTTTCAGGTTTTTTGTTCTTCCACTTTCCATAATTCGGGGTGAAGATGCCGGATGTGCATCCGAACTTGAGCCGAGCAGGTCTGAGATCCAGATTACAGCCTAACGTGAGTTTCTTCTCATCTGTAGATTGTAATTAGCGCCGCAGCGAGTAACAGACGAGTCGCTGAGAATTTCCAAAGGAATGACATTAATAAATTTGCAACATAAAATCCATTTAACAGTCCAACAATACAGGGAATATTCATGTGCAGTCCTGTCCGCCAGTCACCACTTATGATCCTCGAATTAATTCTTTTAAGAACTTTCCTCAGTTTTACGGCATAATTGCTATTCCCAGAGATCGCCGCGGTCCATAAAAAAAGATGAAAAAGGGCCGGTCGTAATTAAATAAAATGCCAGAACTTTCTAAATCACTGTGAGGAAGGATTGTGACGTGCCGGCTGTTTATGCCACCTCCGATCCGCTGCCAAGTCCAATAATACGTTGGAGGGAGGAGAAAAAAAGGAGCCTTTTAAAATTAATTTTAGGTAAATCATCAACATTAATGGCGAGGAGTCTGTCACAAGTGACTTTCAGTCATTCGGCCTTCATGGGAAAATAAGAGATAAATGATAGACTGCCTCACCACTGTGACAGGAAAATGGAGGCCTGAGAAGCCGGAGCATAAATCGCCGGCACCTTTTAAGATATGACATGTTTATTGCGCTGCCAGTTGTGTTCTGGGAGAGGCCACTAATAACGTATTGTCAGTGGCGCAGGCGACTGCTCGATCCTTTACACCTCCTCTGACTTTCTCCTTGGTAAAGCCCCTTGACTGGGAAATAATCCATGTCGGAGCCATTAGGCAGCACGGCCGGGCTTAGTCATATTCACAATTACGTTTATGAGGTGATACATCACGACCAGCCACTTGGCGTCTGCTTTTTAAGTCAATATAATATTCCGGGAATTGGCTTACTGGTGGCGGCTCTGGAGGCCACTGCTATACAGCCTCGGAGGTGAGGGGTGGGGGTCCCTGCAGCACCGACAATCTGGAAGATTTCAGGTTTATGGATCCAATTAACCTGTCAAATGCAAAAGTCTATCAGTGCCTTGAAGTGCTGAATACAGTGCACCCTAAGTGTTCATGTAGCTCCACATCCCCTTTACATCTGATCCCCTCGATTTCCAAGGGATCGCTCGGTGCAATAACATGCCCTAAGGTGCCCACTCGATGGACAATTCACTTTAAAGCTAGATAGATATCTTCTGAGGGTCCAGCACTTTGGGCCTGGACATCTCCTCCAGATAATGACAAATAAGACAATTTACTGGCCAAACGCTCGGCAGCTTGTAAAGCAGAATAAGACTCCGCTGAAGAGGCGGGAGCCTGATACTTTTACAGGACGCACAGGAGAACACTTGGAGGAGATGATGGCAGTTTCCGAATCCAGGGCTTATAAAAGGGAGAAGCTTGTGAAATGTTATAGACTCTTTATATCCTGCGGTGCGGGCTGTGATTCTGTCACTCTACAACTCTTGGACATGACGGCATGTTGGACAGTCGTCTTTTGGTCCTGTATCTGATTATGCATTGACCTAGCAGTCGCTATAGGGAGATCACACAACACACATTTATTGGTCCTTATGTCATACATCTATAACAGCAGGATCCTCTACTACATATTCATCAGTTCCTACGCAGCAGTCATGTACAGGAGGATTCCTTAGCAAAATAAAAAAGAGCCGTCCCCACCTCACAAACATAAGCTAATACAATCTGGCCTCCACCTGCCATGCACGACCTATTCCCTTCAAGTCTCAGAACTGGTTTCTTTTCCACATTTCTAGTACTTATTGGTGTTTGTGATGATCTCACCAGAGACACGCGCAGTCTAAGGAAACTCTCCCCTCTTTACCCTTCACACCCACAAGGGGGTACGTTCTACCTGGGAGGTAAAGTTCCCAAGAACAGTCACTGACTGACAACAAGTGTGATGTAGCGAAGAAAGTCGGGACGTAGTCAACTAAGTAATGTGGAAAACACAGGCTGAAAGAGCCATAGTCAGGAATCAAGATGAACTACAGGAACCAGGCCGCAATGACAAAGGAAGATCAGATGTAATGTCAAGAGAAAGGTCAAAAGCAATGGCAGGAAATATTACTAAGAGTAGTTGGGGCTTGGAACAAACTTCTAGCAGATAAAGTTGGGAAATCTACAGTAAGTGAATGTAAGCCTGGCCTGGATAAACACGTCTATCCTAAGATAACATGGAAATTACATACGGGCAGACAAGATGGAGCGAGGGCTTTATCTGCTGTCAATCTTCTAGGTTTCGAGAACAAGTCAGGATTGTAATCCAGAAGCCAGCTAAGGGTCAGGATCAGAACCAGGAACAAAGTCAAGACAATAAGTCGGGACAAAGCCGGACGAGGCTTTACCTTAATCTTTAGGTGTGGTGCAGAAGCTTGATCCCCCATAAATAGCCCACCAGGGTCTATCATCATCTTCAGATGCTGGTTGCCTTGACAAATAGGAAAGAAGAGCCATGGTCTGATCCAGCTGATCCAGGGTAGCAGCCTGGGGCCACAGGACCCCGGGGAGGTAAGTAACTGCTGTTCACTTGTATTATCTTCCATATGCAATTCACTAAAGTCTCGCTGTATGGCAGCACAGTGGAGAATGCTGTATTTTTCTCCATAATGGAGGCCGCCTGAAACGATGACTTCCATTATACATGCAAATTAATCTGCAAAATACAATCTATTCTGGAAATAAATGAAATGGCTCAGATGGCATTTGGCTCCTCTCCTGGTGATGAACATGTTAAACAGGCTGCAGAGCTCTGCTGGGAATGGCTTATTAGGAAGCAATACAGGTCGGTTACACCCCGCCATGCACGTTCCAGCGACAGCATAAAACCATACACAAATCCTAATGTTCCCCATTCTGTGATGTTCACCAGCGACAGACATTTTTGTTTGTTATTCTCGCTCTGCGCACTCGCCGGCAGATGTGTCCTGGCAACCTGAAAAATGAGCCTGCCAAATTACAATTCATGTCACTCGGAATCGGATAAAGGTGAAACGCAAAACACAACAAACCGCATCCAGATAGGCCTAAATGACAACCTGATGAAGAGACGAAAGATAAGCGGATCACTGCGAGCAGGTGACCCCGTCTGGTGTCCATATGGAAGGGGTGCCCCACACGTTTCACTGCAATGTATATCTACAACTTATGATCTTCACCCGCAGGTCTCGAGACATTGCCATTATGTGCTGATAAGATGCAAAGGAGCACTACAATAGTAGTTATATTCTTGTACATAGGCAGTATTATAGTAGTTATATTCTTGTACATAGGAGTAGTATTATAGTAGTTATATTCTTGTACATAGGAGGCAGTATTATAGTAGTTATATTCTTGTACATAGGGGGTAGTATTATAGTAGTTATATTCTTGTACATAGGAGCAGTATTATAGTAGTTATATTCTTGTACATAGGAGTAGTATTATAGTAGTTATATTCTTGTACATAGGAGCAGTATTATAGTAGTTATATTCTTGTACATAGGAGTAGTATTATAGTAGTTATATTCTTGTACATAGGAGGTAGTATTATAGTAGTTATATTCTTGTACATAGGAGCAGTATTATAGTAGTTATATTCTTGTACATAGGAGCAGTATTATAGTAGTTATATTCTTGTAGATAGGAGGTAGTATTATAGTAGTTATATTCTTGTACATAGGAGCAGTATTATAGTAGTTATATTCTTGTACATAGGGGCAGTATTATAGTAGTTATATTCTTGTACATAGGAGGTAGTATTATAGTAGTTATATTCTTGTACATAGGAGCGGTATTATAGAAGTTATATTCTTGTACATAGGAGGTAGTATTATAGTAGTTATATTCTTGTACATAGGAGGTAGTATTATAGTAGTTATATTCTTGTACATAGTAGTATTATAGTAGTTATATTCTTGTACATAGGAGCAGTATTATAGTAGTTATATTCTTGTACATAGGAGCAGTATTATAGTAGTTATATTCTTGTACATAGGAGTAGTATTATAGTAGTTATATTCTTGTACATAGGGGGCAGTATTATAGTAGTTATATTCTTGTACATAGGAGCAGTATTATAGTAGTTATATTCTTGTACATAGGGGGTAGTATTATAGTAGTTATATTCTTGTACATAGGGGGCAGTATTATAGTAGTTATATTCTTGTACATAGGCAGTATTATAGTAGTTATATTCTTGTACATAGGAGTAGTATTATAGTAGTTATATTCTTGTACATAGGAGGCAGTATTATAGTAGTTATATTCTTGTACATAGGAGGTAGTATTATAGTAGTTATATTCTTGTACATAGGAGTAGTATTATAGTAGTTATATTCTTGTACATAGGGAGCAGTATTATAGTAGTTATATTCTTGTACATAGGAGCAGTATTATAGTAGCTATATTCTTGTACATAGGAGGTAGTATTATAGTAGTTATATTCTTGTATATAGGAGGTAGTATTATAGTAGTTATATTCTTGTACATAGGAGCAGTATTATAATAGTTATATTCTTGTACATAGGAGCAGTATTATAGTAGTTATATTCTTGTACATAGGAGCAGTATTATAGTAGTTATATTCTTGTACATAGGAGGCAGTATTATAGTAGTTATATTCTTGTACATAGGAGGTAGTATTATAGTAGTTATATTCTTGTACATAGGAGTAGTATTATAGTAGTTATATTCTTGTACATAGGAGCAGTATTATAGTAGTTATATTCTTGTACATAGGAGCAGTATTATAGTAGTTATATTCTTGTACATAGGAGCAGTATTATAGTAGTTATATTCTTGTACATAGGAGCAGTATTATAGTAGTTATATTCTTGTACATAGGAGCAGTATTATAGTAGTTATATTCTTGTACATAGGAGGCAGTATTATAGTAGTTATATTCTTGTACATAGGAGGTAGTATTATAGTAGTTATATTCTTGTACATAGGAGTAGTATTATAGTAGTTATATTCTTGTACATAGGAGCAGTATTATAGTAGTTATATTCTTGTACATAGGAGCAGTATTATAGTAGTTATATTCTTGTACATAGGAGCAGTATTATAGTAGTTATATTCTTGTACATAGGAGCAGTATTATAGTAGTTATATTCTTGTACATAGGAGCAGTATTATAGTAGTTATATTCTTGTACATAGGGGGCAGTATTATAGTAGTTATATTCTTGTACATAGGAGCAGTATTATAGTAGTTATATTCTTGTACATAGGGGGCAGTATTATAGTAGTTATATTCTTGTACATAGGAGCAGTATTATAGTAGTTATATTCTTGTACATAGGAGGTAGTATTATAGTAGTTATATTCTTGTACATAGGAGCAGTATTATAGTAGTTATATTCTTGTACATAGGGGGCAGTATTATAGTAGTTATATTCTTGTACATAGGAGCAGTATTATAGTAGTTATATTCTTGTACATAGGAGTAGTATTATAGTAGTTATATTCTTGTACATAGGAGCAGTATTATAGTAGTTATATTCTTGTACATAGGAGCAGTATTATAGTAGTTATATTCTTGTACATAGGGCAGTATTATAGTAGTTATATTCTTGTACATAGGAGGCAGTATTATAGTAGTTATATTCTTGTACATAGGAGCAGTATTATAGTAGTTATATTCTTGTACATAGAAGTAGTATTATAGTAGTTATATTCTTGTACATAGGAGCAGTATTATAGTAATTATACTCTTGTACATAGGGGGCAGTATTATAGTAGTTATATTCTTGTACATAGGAGCAGTATTATAGTAGTTATATTCTTGTACATAGGAGGTAGTATTATAGTAGTTATATTCTTGTACATAGGAGCAGTATTATAGTAGTTATATTCTTGTACATAGGAGCAGTATTATAGTAGTTATATTCTTGTACATAGGAGCAGTATTATAGTAGTTATATTCTTTTACATAGGAGCAGTATTATAGTAGTTATATTCTTGTACATAGGAGCAGTATTATAGTAGTTATATTCTTGAACATAGGAGTAGTATTATAGTAGTTATATTCTTGTACATAGGAGCAGTATTATAGTAGTTATATTCTTGAACAAAGGAGTAGTATTATAGTAGTTATATTCTTGTACATAGGAGTAGTATTATAGCAGTTATATTCTTGTACATAGGAGGTAGAATTATAGTAGTT